>JAVALU010002120.1:57500-62500 GCA_030770095.1 Gila robusta | reverse complement strand
TGACTGACACTGAGACTGACACTGAGACTGACACTGTCACTGAGACTGACACTTGCACTGTCACTAAGACTGACACTGAGAATGAGACTGACACTCAGACTGACACTGAGACTGACACTGACACTGACACTGACACTGACACTGAGACTGAGAATGAGACTGACACTGTGACTGACACTGAGACTGACACTGAGAATGAGACTGACACTGAGACTGACACTGAGACTGAGACTGACACTGAGACTGACACTGTCACTGAGACTGACACTGTCACTGAGACTGACACTTGCACTGTCACTAAGACTGACACTGAGACTGACACTGAGACTGACACTGACACTGACACTGACACTGACACTGAGAATGAGACTGACACTGAGACTGACACTGAGACTGACACTGAGAATGAGACTGACACTGAGACTGACACTGAGACTGAGACTGACACTGTCACTGAGACTGACACTGACACTGACACTGACACTGAGACTGACACTGACTGAGACTGACACTGAGACTGACACTGTCACTGAGACTGACACTGTCACTGAGACTGACACTGAGACTGACACTGAGACTGACACTGACACTGAGACTGACACTGACACTGACACTGACTGAGACTGACACTGAGACTGACACTGAGACTGACACTGAGACTGACACTGAGACTGACACTGTCACTGAGACTGACACTGACACTGACACTGACACTGACACTGAGACTGAGACTGACACTGACTGAGACTGACACTGAGACTGACACTGTCACTGAGACTGACACTGTCACTGAGACTGACACTGAGACTGACACTGAGACTGACACTGACACTGACTGACACTGACACTGAGACTGACACTGACACTGACACTGACACTGACGAGACTGACACTGAGACTGACACTGAGACTGACACTGAGACTGACACTGAGACTGAGACTGACACTGAGACTGAGACTGACAGCATGGACACATGAGACTGAGACTGACACTGACACTGACACTGAGACTGACACTGACTGAGACTGACTGAGACTGACACTGTCACTGAGACTGACACTGTCACTGAGACTGACACTGAGACTGACACTGACACTGACACTGACACTGACTGACACTGAGACTGACACTGAGACTGACACTGACACTGAGACTGACACTGACACTGACTGAGACTGACACTGAGACTGACACTGTCACTGAGACTGACAGTTTCATGTGGAGCATTTGGGGATTTTTAGAGATTAGAGACTCTAGGAACAACATCTCAACACTAAATTATAAAGGCCTGTGTCATATAGACGCCTGTCTCAAATACAAGCCGGTGCAGTTCGACGATTTGGGAAAATAAAAGCCCGGGCTATTATTTGAAGTTTTACGGTATATATATAAAATAAAAATAAGTATAATCTTGATATTTAGACAAAATGTAGGTTTTCCATATGGAGCAAGACAACAAATAAAGCAGCTCAAGATTAAAACCTCCTGCAGAACATCTAAGAATGATTAAATGAAGGGATGCACCGATATGGACATTTTGGCCGATACCGATAATCGACAGTTCTTTATATTTGAAAGCCAATAACGGATATTATTCTAAGATACCCTTTCTAATCATATTTCTAGCAATTTAAAACCATCATGATGAACAGTAGGAAATAATACATTATTTATCGGCTTTAATATATCGGACAAATATTCTTATCAGACCGATAACGATAACATTAAAAATGAACATATATCGGCCGATGTATTGCACATCCTAGTTTCATGTATGATTAAATTCCGCTTGTTTGTTACTTTCAATTCTCTTATAATTCATACTGAATTTCCATGTGTGCTTCGATCATTGTTTCTGTAGATAAGGAGGGATGAACCTGTGTGTTATTTTCATTAGCACCATCATCAGGACCGCTCTGAATGTAGCTAATGCTAACGGGCTAGCCGACAGATGCCCACCGTGGCAGGAATAATTATTATTCATATCCTCAATTGGGATTAATTGCTCCATCTGGCTCTCATTTAAACAATACGGCGGAAACTCCTCCAACACCTCTTTCTCCTTCTTTTAGCTTGGTTTCTTTTCATTTAGAGACTCAGAAGAGGGCAAGCGTGGCGCCGCTAATGCCTCAAATCTGCTCGTTTTTCTCTCAGCCTGTCGTGAGCCACGGCCAGATCATTTATCTACCCAGCATCCTTTGTTTCTCTGCGCCACGATTCAGTTCCTCCAGCAAAACAGAAACTACCAGCGTGTTATTTGACTAAATAATCATCATTTATTTTCTGAATGTAAATGAATAATATTATTTCTGGTGTCTGTCCGTTAATTTCCCATCCATGCAGTGTTTATATTATCCGTGAGCCGCTGGAACGGCAGTATATACGGCTGTTAGTTTGACCGCATTAAACTGTGAATGGTGAGATTCACTGGACTACTTCATCATGATTGTTCTCTCCACGGGCCAATTACTGAGCTAAACGAAGCCTCTCCTCGTCTGTACATATGCAGAACTAACACACACTTCATTCACATTCAGCCAGCAAACACACGCTTCAGTCGTTCCCACAGTGAACCTGATGAAAGCATCAATATTATATGACGTCAAACAGCGTCTCATCTGCATTGAAACAGTCTCCATCTCAGCGGCGCGTGTTATTGGTAATTTATAGCGATAAAGAAACGCTTGTAATTGCTCTATTATTCAGAAAGCTGCTTTACCAAGGGTATTCTCTGACATATACACGATTTGCATGGGGATTTAGGTTGTATATTTAATTTTATGTCTGAAATTGTTATAAATGTATACTTTTAAAGGTCATTTCTGCACCAACAATGACTGTTTTCAATCATATTTCCTGAACACGCCCCCATTTCTCATTGGTCAGTCAGTCTGATAGCCCCGCCCCCCTCTCACTCCATTGGTAATCGGCAAAAATCGGTATCGGCAGGTCACACTTACAAAAAAAAAAACAGTAATCTGAATCTGCCAAGAAAATTTAAATTGGTGCATCTCTAATTTATCAGCTTTAAAATTTCGGCCAAATTTTCTTATCAGACCAATATAGATATCAATAAAAATTATGCCGATATATTTTGTGATGCTTCATTTCGGCACCAACAATGTCCGGGTTTCAATCATGTTTTTCTTGTATGTCATTGGTCAGTCAGTCTGATAGCCCCGCCCCCTCTCACTCCATTGGTTGATTCAGGAGTAGATCAGAATCAAAAAGTTAAGTTATTTTCAGAGCTGTAAACTCATTTCTGAACTGTCAGTATGAAATGATCCAATAAAATATGCATGAATATAATCAGTACTCGAGATCAAACTCCCATCATTTGGACCCAATCTTCTGATCGCTCTTCACTGTGATGGACTCAGACACTCTCATGTATGATTTACTTTAGATTGAGAAACGCACACCGCTCCAGATCACATCTAAATGATGCTTTGAACCGTTTCTCAGCAGCCGCCGCCGGATGATATAATGTGTGTCATTAATAGCCAATCAGTTCCTGTGCGACTCAATTCATTCCAGGAGAGTTTAATTACAGATTACTGATGAATAGACATGCAGTCGCTCTGTTGTTCTGGACTCTTTCAGTCTGTGCTTGTGTGAATCAGTAAAGAATGGCTACATAAATGCAAATATTTAGGATTAGGATTTAAGAATTATCCATTTGGATTGCACAGTTTTAGCATAAACAAACTAATAAACTTAATGTGATGCATATTTGTCTGTTTCATCCAATTTTGGATGAAATTTTGTATATACGATTTAAAATACATAAATAGGTATTAAGGATGCACGATATATCGGCCGTTATATGTTAATTTGTAATGTTATCGTTATCGGCCTGATAAGAAAATTTGGCAGATATATTAAAGCCGATAAATAATGGATTATTTCCTTCAGCTGAGACACTTCAGATGCGCTCTGTTCAACATGATGGTTTTGAATTGCTTGAAATATGATTGGAATCACTTCAAAAAAGTAAAATAGTGTGCAGCACAAGTCTGTCATATCGGCTACATAAAATTATAATGAGAACATTATTATAATTGTGTGCTTGGGACATGATGAGACTTTTGTTTTTGTAATCAGGCTCTCAAAAATGATATAATTTGGATTTAGATTTATCAGCTAATATATCGTTTATCGGCTTTCAAGTATTAAGAATTATCGGTTATCGTATCGGCCAAAATGTTCATATCGGTGCATCACTAATAGGTATATCTTCTGAGGAGACGTTTAGCAGGATGTTCACGCTGCTCTTTTCTCTACAATGGCACTTTGTTTAAAAGTGTATTTGTTTGCAATGACATCAGTGTGTAAATCATGTTTTCTCGCCGGTTACAGGTGAACGGGAAAGATCTGTCGAGAGCGAGCCATGATGAGGCGGTCGAAGCTTTCCGTAGCGCCAAAGATCCCATCGTGGTGCAGGTGCTCCGGCGGACCCCTTTGCCCCGGGGTCAGGGGTCATGCCAGGACGCGCAGGTGGTGGACGTGTGCACGCAGACGGAGATCACCTTCGAGCACATCATGGCTTTGGCCAAACTCCGTCCTGCAACACCTCCCGTGCCGGACATCTGCCCCTTCCTCCTGTCGGACAGGTACTCGTTCACGAGCACACGAGGGGCTTTCGCTCCGGAGAGTTCTGGGAACGAGCCACCAGGATGGTTCCCCGAGAACTAATGGTTCCCATAGGAACGTTTTTCTGGTTGCATTCGGAAGCCAGTAGGAACTCTGAAGTGACGTGAGCCACGCTTGTTGTTGTGACTTTTATTTTGAAGCGCTGAGAACGCCAGAGCTCACATTCTCCAGTTCATAAGTTCACGATCTGTCTAACAGTCCTGTCTAATACGTTATTAGATAGAACTGTTATACATAGAAAGTAGACAGTAATGAAAAGTTATTAGCATATGCGTGTGTTTGATGTCCAGTGTTGCCGAGCAGAAACACATAATCATGTTTCTCTTGGTTCCTCAAAGCTGCGTTG
>JAVALU010002120.1:40000-52500 GCA_030770095.1 Gila robusta | reverse complement strand
GAGAGGAGAGAGAGCGCGAGAGACAGAGGAGAGATAGAGAGAGAGAGAGAGAGAGAGAGGGGGGGGGAGAGAGAGAGAGAGGAGAGAGAGAGAGAGAGAGCGAGAGAGAGAGGAGAGATAGAGCGAGAGAGAGAGAGAGAGAGGGGGGGGGAGAGAGGGGAGAGAAAGAGAGAGAGAGAGAGAGAAAGAGAGGAGAGATAGAGAGAGAGAGGAGGGGGGGAGAGAGAGAGAGGAGAGATAGGAGGAGAGAGAGAGAGAGAGAGAGGGGAGAGAGAGAGAGAGAGGAGAGAGAGAGGAGAGAGAGAGAGAGAGAGAGAGGAGAGAGAGGGGGAGAGAGAGAGGAGGGGGGAGAGAGAGAGGAGAGAGAGAAGAGAGCGAGGAGAAGAGAGGGAGCGATTAGAGAGAGAGAGAGGGGGGGGGAGAGGAGAGAGGAGAGAGCAGGATGAGAGAGCGAGAGAGAGGGGAGAGGAGAGAGAGAGCGGATGAGAGAGAGAGAGAGAGGAGAGAGAGAGAGTGCGAGAGAGAGAGGAGAGATAGAGAGAGAGAGAGGGGGGGGGGAGAGAGAGAGAGAGAGAGCGAGAGGAGAGAGAGAGAGGGGAGAGAGAGAGAGAGAGCGAGAGAGAGAGGAAAGATAGAGGGAGAGAGAGAGAGAGCGAGAGAGAGAGAGAGGGAGAGGAGAGGAGAGAGAGGAGAGAAGAGGCGAGAGAGAGAAGAGAGAGATGAGAGAGAGAGATGAGAGAGAGAGGGGGGAAAGAGAGAGGAGAGAGGAGAGAAGAGAGAAAGAGAGAGGAGAGATAGAGAGCGAGAGAGAGGAGAAAGACGAGGAGAGATAGAGAGAAATTGAAATTTTTACAAATACTTTATTAAAACAGTTGTAAAAAACAACACTCAAATAAAATCACATTAAATCAACACACTCTTGAAAATTAGATTGTTCTCTACAACAGAGCAGAGCACATCCTTGTGACACCAAATATTGGAAAATTTTCCAAGATCATTCATCAAACTGTAATAATTAAAGTCTATTCTTACACGCGATTTCAACATTTTGACAAATACAAAAACAGCATCATGATCTGTAGATCCTTCAACCTTATTTCGTCTACTCATATACACAGCCATCTTTGCTCTTCCCAAAATAAAATTAAAGAGTTGACACTGCTCCCTCTTTCTTTGGGAATACCTGTAACCTAAAATAAACAACTGCTTGGAAAAAACTACACCAAACAATTTAAAAAGATCTTCCAACATAGAAAACAGCGGCACAAGACGACAACAGTCCATAAAACAATGAAAAACTGTTTCACGCAGAGCACAAAAAGGACAGTCATGATTAATATCACGGTTTAACACAGAGATAAAAGAATTAACAGCCACAGCTGTATGTAAAACTCTCCATTGCAGATCAGCAACCTTCTTCAACAATGGTGGTTTATACAGCGCCCTCCATTCAGGTCCAACACCGTCTATCAGACCTAAGCGAGCTCTCCATGGAGTGTCAACTCTACAGTTTAATTTATCTTTGTTCAAAATTTTAACAATCAATCTGTATAACAATTTCTTATCAGCATTATGAATAGAAAGACAGGGATTATTGGTTTCTAAAAAAAAAACCTGTACAGTCCTTAAAGTCTGGGAGAACCTTCACCAAAGGAAAAGTATCATCAACACTATATTGAACAGAACCATCACAATAAAAATGCAACAATGTACGTTCACCATCTGTTAAAGCATCTTTCCACTTTTTGAGCAACAACTCAATTATGCGAATAGAATGCACTTTTAAATGAGAAGCAAGGAGAAAAGCATTGTCCATGTTTGCACCTGTAAAGTGAATCACATGTCCCAAAGTCACAACATTAGACAAGCAAAACTGCTTGAGTAAACTGGGACCTATTTGGCAGGTTGCACCCAAACGGGTCCCATACACAACTGGCTCTTGGAGAAGCCAATACAGAGAACTGTGATGTTCTGTCCTCTCCGTTTTAAACAGATTCCAGACTTTTAACAGTCCACGGTAGAAACTCGGCAATCCACTGGTGTTGAGCTGCTTTAAGTCCATCAGAAACAATGTTCTGTTAAGGCCAAGTCCACCTAGCTGGTTCAGTATAGTACATGCCAACGGCCTCCACACTAGATCTGCGGGACCACACAGAAACCTCTGCACGAACTGAAAACGGAAAGTTGCCCCTCTACTGTTCAGATGGATTAAGCCTTGTCCTCCTTCATCTTTCGGCAAAAATAACACACTTTGAGGCGTCCAATGCAGACGATCCCAAAAGAAGTCGACAAGAAGCGCCTGGATCTTTGACAGCAAATCTGGAGGAGGATCTACACATGCTAGACGATGCCATAAAGTGGATGAAATCAGGTTGTTAATGACAAGAACTCGACCTCGGTAAGACATTTTCGGTAAAATCCACTTCCATCTGGCAAAACAACCTTTAGTCTTTTCAAGAACATTTTCCCAGTTTTTAAGGACAAAAGTTTCTTCACCCAGAAATACACCTAAGTACTTTAACCCCCCCTCTGTCTTCCAATTTAATCCCACCGGCAAATTAAACTTTTTTTCCATCACTCCTATACAGAGAGCTTCACTTTTGCTCCAGTTTACTCTGGCTGAAGAAATGATACCATATTGAACTATAACATTTGCCAGCATATCAATATCTTGTTGACTATCAACCATAATGACTAAATCATCTGCATATGCAGATAACTTTAAAGGTATATTACACCCTGGTAAAATCACACCTTGTAAGACAGATCTAAGTCGATGTAATAGTGGTTCAAAAGCCAGAGAATATAACATGCCCGAGAGAGGACAGCCCTGTCTAATTCCCCGCTGGACCTGAAAAGGAGCGCTCAAAACACCATTGATTTTTAAAACACTCTGAACATCACAATACAAAGTCTTAATCTTATTGATAAAACCAGAAGTAAACCCAAAAGCACACATTGTTTGCCATAAATATTCGTGTTCAACACGGTCAAACGCTTTCTCCTGATCAATAGAAACAATCCCCATTTTAAGACCAAAAAGCTTAGAGATTTCTAACAAGTCTCGAATGAGAACGATGTTATCAGAAATCATCCTGCCAGGGATACAGTAGGTCTGATCAGGCAAAACAACTTGTTCCATCACTTTACTAAGTCTGCTTGCCAAGACTTTGGAGAGTAGCTTATAGTCAGTACAAAGCAGGGACACAGGTCTCCAGTTCTTTATGAGCTGCAGATCACCTTTTTTTGGCAGCAGGGTAAGAACTGCCCTCTGCAACTTAGAGGCAGACGTCCAGTGGCTAGACTATCCTTCAGCACTGCCAGAAGATCTTCTCCAATTATAAACCAAAAAAACTTATAAAAATCAACAGGTAAACCATCTAGTCCAGGAGTTTTCCTGCTCTGCATACTCTGCAAAGCTACATGCAGTTCACCCAGGGCAATATCTGCTTCCAGCACAACATTATTTTCTTGTTTAACCTGGGGAAGACTAGAATAAAAACTCTGAGCTAACATCTGGTCCTCTTGGTGTTCACATTTGTACAAATCACAGTAAAAACTGACAGCATGCTTATGAATAGCAGTATGATCAGACAACACATGTCCAGAGTCAGACTTTAAACTGTGAATATATCGGTTTTGACCATTTTTTCGCTCCAAACCAAAAAAAAAGTGTGATGGAACATCCATTTCTGCCACATTCTTAAAACGGGACCTAATGAGAGCCCCTTGTGCTGAAACCCCAAGCATGTTCGCTAACACAGACTTCTTGACCTCAAGAGCTTCAAGATAACATTGATCTTTTGTGGCTTCAGCCAAAACCTGGAGTTCTTCTACTTCAGACTCCAGAGCTTTCACTGACTTCAATAAAACTTTGGTAACATTACAATTATATTGCTGACACAACTGTTTTGTTTTAACTTTTCCAAAGTCCCACCATTGTTGTAAAGACATAAAATCATTTTTTGTACTTTGATGATTTTTCCAAAAAGATACAAAAACGTCTTTAAAATTGTTATCTTCTAGTAAAGCTGTATTGAAATGCCAATAGGCACTACTAGGCTTTACACACTTCAGAAAAACACAAATCACAACGAGTGAGTGATCAGAAAACCCAACAGGGCTAATAAAACAGTTTTTAACAACATTAGAATGATATTTAAAACAATAAATACGATCAAGTCTGGCCATAGACAATAAATTGTCTTTACAATGAGTCCAGGTGTACTGACTTTGATTATCATGCAACCCTCTCCACACATCATGTAACTCATGAGTCTCTACTAGTTGAATGAGACGTGTGCGAGAGGCAGGGTGAGGCTCTACATGATTCCTGTCAAGTCTACTCTCTGTGCAATTCCAGTCTCCGCCTATAAATAAAAACTCTTTATCATTACAATCTCTAATAACATCATTTACATTTTCCAAAAAAGTCAATCTCTCTTTACCAACAGCTGGAGCATATACAGTGATGAATACAAGTTGTACATTTTCATATATTACTCTGACTTTTAACAGTCGACCTTTAATAATCTCTTCATATTCAACAGATTGAGGATTGAAACTTTTGGAAAAAAGAACACCCACTCCACAACTATTACTAGTTTTGTGACTTAAAACAACATCACCCTCCCATTCTCTCTTCCAATCAACTTCGTTATCAACAGTACTGTGTGTCTCTTGTACAAAGATAACGTCCAATTTTTTAAGGGAGCACAGTCTGAAAAATGAAGCTCTTTTTCTTTCATCTCTAGCGCCATTCAAATTTAGACTGCCAATTTTTAACTCACTCATAAAAAAGAAAAAAAGAAAACCAAAAGAGAAACAAAGAAAAAACAAATTTGAAAAACTAAACATATTCGCCATCTTCTAGCTGTCTTTTAACCTTCAAAACAAGTTTCTTCAGACGATAAAATTCTTGATCAGTAAACACTTTCTCCCCTGCACTTTCAGAACTTTTTTGAAAATTCCTGACTGAATCAATGAAAAGTTGCAGATCAGGAAACGCACTCTCAAGTTTAACATTCCTAGCTCCTTTAGTTCTCTCAAGAAACTTCTTAATACTCAACATAGTGTAGCCACCTCCTTCCAGGGGCAAAGATTGCGAGGACACTATAGAGTCTACATCAGAGTCTGCCTCACCATCACTATAAGGAGTCTGGGAGCTTTACAGTGCATTACTGCCATCATCAGGTAGCTTGGATCAGAAACACCTCCTATTTTCTTAACATTTCTACCCCTCCCCACCCCTAAAGAGAAAAAAAAAAAAAATATATATATATATATATATTTTAACCCACTGACGCTGCGTGTTCAGCTCCTCCAGTTTCCACCCCACCTCCCTTTAACTCCCACTTCTCACCAAACCTTACTTAACCTTCGGATTAACTTTTTCCTTGTCCCACACTTTACTTCATACACATCTCTCTACAAGCCTATACTTATTAATCCTACACTCTTTTCATTAAACCTGTATTGTTCAGAAACTGAAACAACACATTGACTGTACTATTTCCTACATTTGAGTCTAATATATTCTTTAATGTTAACTCTTTCCCTTCATTTTTCCATACTTCTTCTCTTAGCACTTCTCTTTCTTCTTCATAACCCTTACAATTAATAATCACATGTTCCACAGATTCACTCTGTCCGCATTTATCACATAATCCTGTTGGATGCTTAGATATTAAATGTAATGTTTTATTCAAACCTGTATGTCCCACTCTTAGTCTTGTAATTATACTTTCCTCCCTTCTATTTCTCCCTTTTTTCCTCCCTTCTCCCACTTTCTTTTGTATTGCATATAAATGTCTCCCTTTACTCTCATTATCCCAATATTGTTGCCACTTTTTAATCACTTTCTCTTTTATTACTGATTTTATTTCTTTTATACTATGTGGTATCTCAATTTCTACCATTTCCTCATCTACAGCTTGTTTAGCCAATTTATCTGCTTCTTCATTTCCTTTAAGTCCCACATGGGCTGGCACCCACATAAATTGTACTTGTATTTTACTTTGCTTCAACTCAAAGAGATTTTGCAGGATTTCCATCATTAAATCTGGTCTTGATTCTGATTTTTGATTATCAATACTGACTATTGCTGAATATGAATCTGAACATATGATCGCATTATTAATTCTCCTTTCTTTAACTAATTGCACTGCTAACAAAATAGCCATCAGCTCACCAGTATATACTGATAACTGATCACTAATTCTAGCTTTTTTCCTCACAAGTAACTTTTGTACATATACTGCCACTCCTATTCTCTCTCCTTTTTTGGAAGCATCCGTGTATATCTGTATATGATCTCCATACCTAATTCTTAAATACTCATTTGCTCTCATTACTTCCATCTCCTTATTTCCTTCACTCTGTCTTATCTTCAGTAATGTTAAATCTACTCCTGGTTGAGGAAGAATCCATAGAGGGGTATGCGGATACATTACTCTTGGCACACTTCTATAATTGTCTATCCCCATCTCTTTAATATCTTCTTCTACCACCCATCCAAAACTCTTGTGTCTATTCATCCCTTGTTCCCAACATATTCCTAATATTTTCCTTGTTGGATGCCTCTCATCCTGACTATTTAAATTTGTCCAATACACAGCCATTAACTGTTGCCTTCTGATATTAAGCGGCATTTCATTTACCTCCACTTGCATTGCTGCTATAGGTGTAGTTGGACATGCTCCACAGCAAATTCTCAATGCCTGTGCTTGAATTCTGTCTAACTTCACTAACTGTGACTTTGCCGCCAACCCATATGCCACACTTCCATAATCTAGCACAGATCGTATCATTGCTACATATACTGTTTGAAGCGCCCCTCTATCTGCTCCCCACTCTTGTCCTGCCATACATTTCATTACATTTATAACTCTTTTGCACTTATTTACTATCTTATGAATATGCTCTTTCCACGTAAGTCTAGTATCCAGCCATAATCCCAAGAATCTAACTGATGCCACTCGTGCCATTTCATTGTTGTATATCTTTAACCTACACTCATTTTCTACTTTCTTGTTGGAAAATATAATACTTTGTGACTTCTCCACAGATAACTTAAATCCCCACTTATATGACCATTTTACCACCTCATCCACCGCCTTCTGCATTTTCCCCATAATAAACTTTTTATTTCTTCCTCTGAACCACAAAGCCCCATCATCTGCAAACAATGATCTACCAACACTCCTATCCACCTTACTAAATATATCATCTATCATTATTATAAAAAGGACTGGACTTATTACACTTCCCTGAGGAGTGCCATTTTCTACAATTCCTTGAGATGATATAGAATCTCCCACCCTCACTCTTATTACTCTTTCCTTAAGGAAGTCATTAATCCAATTGAACATTTTTCCCCTACCCCCATCTCCTCCAACTTAATCATAAGACCCTCCCTCCACAACATATCGTAAGCTTTTTCAATATCGAGAAACACAGCAATTACTGATTCTCTATTTGACAGAGCTTTCTTTATTTCTGCCTCCAAACACATTACCGGATCCATAGTTCCTCTTCCTACCCTAAACCCACTTTGATAAGGTGTTAATTTGCCTTCTTTTTCCAAAAAATATACTAATCTATCCGTTATCATTCTCTCCATCACTTTCCCTAAATGAGAAGTAAGAGCTATTGGTCTATAGTTACCTGGCTTACTAAGATCCTTCCCTTGTTTCCTTATTGGCAGTATCAGTGCTTCTTTCCAACTTTGTGGTAACACCCCCATTTCCCATACTTTATTATAAAACTCTAACATTACTCTCAATGATTCATCACTTAACTGTCTAAGCATATTATAACTGATTGCATCTTGACCCGGAGTAGTTTCTCTCATTCTCCTCAGTGCTCGTTTTAGTTCGGTTAATCCAAACGGGACATCCATTACATTATCTCTTTCCTCTCTCATTTCCAATAAATGAGGATGTTCTCTTAAAGTTTCCTCCCTTTCCCTCTTAAATTCTTCAGACAGATTTTCTGTACTATTTACTTTTATAAATGTTTTACAAAACATTTCTGCTTTATCACAATTTTCTATTGCTATTACTTCCTCTTCATTTAAAACAGGATATTCCATCTCCTTCCTTATACCATTCATCCTTCTAATCATATTCCATACTTCTCCTATTGGTGTACTTCTCCCTATTTTATCACAAAAGTCTCTCCAATATTGTCTTTTTGCCCTTCTTACAACCTTTTTTACTTGTGCTTGTTCTCTCTTATATTCCATTAAACCTGAGTAACTATGCATTCTTCTTACATTCTTATATGCTCTCCTTTTCCTTCTAATAGCATCATCACACTCCTTATTCCACCATGGTACCATTTTTATCTTTCTTCTTCCTTTACTCTTAGGAATACTACTTTCTGCCGCCTTCTTAATGACACCTATAATTTTCTCACTTATAGCATCTATGTCATCTGCATTTCTTACTTCATTTATATCTAAACCCTCCTCCACCATTTCCACATACTCAGTCCAGTTAGCCTTCTCATAATTCCATCTCCCTTCTCTTCTTACATTTCTTTCTACACTCTTATTCATATTCATTTCAATCAAAATGGGAAAGTGATCACTACCTATACTACATTTCCTTAATACCTTCCAGCTAATTATGCCCCCTAACCTACTTTTAGCAAGAGTTAAATCCAACACCGATTCTTTACCTGTTCTCATGTCTACACGTGTACCTCCTCTATCATTTAGACAGATCAAATTCATCTCATCCATTAACTCTTCAATCACCTGCCCATTTCTGTCAGTTACACTTCCTCCCCATATACTACTATGAGCATTAAAATCCCCACACCAAATCACCCTCTCTCTGTTTTGCCCCTCTATCTTCACCATCTCTTCCAATATCATTTGTCTACATGGATTATAATAATTAATTATTACAACACTCTTATCATCCTTCCATACCTCTACCACCACATATTCAATTTCTCTTCCTTTCCCCACCATTCTACACTGAATTTCAGACTTAATGAAAGTAACACACCCACCACCATTTCCCTCTTCCCGATCTCTTCTCACAGAAACATATCCTTTAATTACAAAATCCAGTTTAGGTTTCAGCCAAGATTCTTGTACACATATCACATCAGGCTTAACCTCCATCTTATTTACATAACCCTTAAATTCCAATCCATTAGCCACCAGACTTCTAGCATTCCATTGTAAGATTACTAACATCAATACTATTGTCCATCCCATGACTCTTGACTAGGCTGAATTTCTGAGGTTAGACCTTCTCTAACCATTTCCCATGTTAGCCCTTTGATATCCAGGAACCTCTCTGCTGCTCTCACTATTATCTGAATCTTTTCTGTTCTTCTCTCCGTCTGTGCTGTACAGTTTATGACCTCTGCCATGAATAACACAAAACTCTTTTTACTTACTATCATTGTGTCATCCGATTTATTGCTTTCCTTTTCTTCATTTCTGTTTCGATCTCTCCACTCCTCATTCTCCTCACTCTCTTTCTTTTTCCTTGAATCCACTTTTTTAACTGCTTCTGCATATGACAACTTATTTCCATCTCTTTCCTTCTGAATTTCTACTGCTCTCTTTCTAACTTCACACCCTCCATATGCCACATTATGGGCCCCCCCACAATTACAACATTTTGCTTCACTTCTTCCACATTTTCCATTCTCATGCTCTTCCCCACAATGTGCACATCTCTTTTTAGCTCTACATACACTTGCAACATGACCATATCTCTGACAATTATAGCATCTCAGCGGAGCTCGCACATATTCTCTCACCCGAAAGCTTACATATCCAATCATCACTTTACTTGGTAGCATTCCACCACTTTCAAAACGTAACATTACAGAAAGACTTTCTTCCTTATTACCTTCCCTATTCCTCTGCAATCGTTTTGCTTCAATTACATTTCCTCCTTTAACATTCCTCATCAACTCTATCATATTGACCTCCAATGGTACCCCTGTAATTACTCCACATAACCATGGTTTTCCACCTATTTGATTACAACTTGATATCACTTGTTTACACACAACCTTCATTTTCTTTACCTTATCTCTCTGCTCCTCATTTTCACATATCACCACCAATGCTCCATCCTGAAGCACTCTTGCACATTTAATCTCCCCTGATTGTCTCCTCAATTCATTTGTTAATTCAATTGGGTTTACCCCTTTTATTCCTTGTCCCTCTTTAAATCTTACAATCATTTTTATCTCCTCTATCCTTTCATCTACTACTTCCCTTTCACTATCCTCATCTGTACTTACTGAATCCTCTTCATTATCTTTCTTCCTCTTTTTATTTGCTTTTTCAACACTTTTTATTCTCCCACCTTCCACCTGTACCCAATCCATCTCCTTTTCACCTTCATTCTCTGATTCATGTATTCTAGTTTTTGTTTCTGATCCAACTTCCTCTTTTTTTTTCCTCGATTTGCCCATCTTCTCTTAACACCGACGCTCAGAAGAATCTTAATCCTCAACTGTTCAAAGTCAGACCCACACAGTCGTCTTCCTTCCACCGCTGCTCGAGTGTTTCCGGAAGTCCGCCGGTGATGACGATAGACGACCCCCACAGAACAGTCTATAGTTGGACAAAGTTTAAAAGCATGTCGACGCGTGAGTGTTTCCAACCCCACGCTTCCCACACCGCGAACCGGCATGACTCCCGGTTGCACCGGTTGCCGCCGCCACCAACAAACTAACCCACTTAAAGCACACCACTAACGATAAACTAATATCTTAAATAAAAACTAAAACAACATAGAAAAAAGAGAAAAAAGATAGAAAAAACACTCACACAAAAACCACGCTCCCAGTCTCGCATCCACTCACCCAACTTCCGCTCAGAGAGAGTGAGAGAGAGAGAGAGAGGCGCGGGTGCGATCGAACTGTGTGTGTGTGTGAGAGAGAGAGAGAGAGAGAGAGAGAGGGGGGCGCGGGCGCGATCGAACTGTGTGTGTGTGTGAGAGAGAGAGAGAGAGAGAGAGAGAGAGAGAGGGCGCGATCGAACTGTATGTGTGTGTGTGAGTGAGTGAGAGAGAGAGAGGCGCGGACGCGATCGAACTGTGTGTGTGTGTGAGAGAGAGAGAGAGAGAGGGGGGGAGGGGGGGAGGGGGGGGGGGGTGGGGGGCGCGGGCGCGATCGAACTGTGTGTGTGTGTGTGGTGTGTGTGTGTGTGTGTGAGAGAGAGAGAGAGGCGCGGGCGCGATCGAACTGTGTGTGTGAGAGAGAGAGAGAGAGAGGCGCAGAAATAATTTTATATGGAAATCAATTATTTATAATTCAGATGAGAATAAAGTTAGTGTTAATTAAAATTAAGGAACATTTAGTTTTTCTGTTCTGAATATCATTGAAACAGAAAAGGCAGAGACAACATAATGATGAATAATCTTAAGATATTATATCGTATGCTATGTGTTGTGAATACACCCATGTTAAACATTAAAATTTACTTCCATTGCATATCATAGAACACATAAGCGTAAAATATAATTACATTAATAAACCTGTACAAAGACCTCCAGATAAATACTGGGCTTCTATATTTACACATTTAAGTGCTGAAAAACATATTGAGCTATGACATCCTATGACATTAAAAATTATTCTATATTTAAATTATCTCATATATGTGGCTTTTGTGGTTCACGATCATAGGCCCTGTCCCAAATGGCACACTTCATATGAATACTCGGTCTTGTGTACTTATTTCATGTGTCTGTTAAATCCATGAGACCCATGGATGAGGTGTCTCATTTTTCATTTTAGGTTTCAGAAGGTTGCTCACGCATACTTTGTGGTTGATATGTGCCCTCGATGCGCACTTGATGCACCCAAACTGATGCAAGGTCTACAGCACACTTCTTTTCGACAGTCAAAGCAGGGTTACGTTTTTGCACGTCGTGCACAATAACCCTAAAGGCACCAGGGTGGCGGTGCCACCGGCTTCTTATATATATATATATATATATATATATATAAATATAGCTGCGAGCAGCGATGAAGGGCCAAAGCCGGCGGCACCGCCACCCCGGTGCCTTTAGGTAACTAAAGGAACCGGGGTTGCGGTGCCACCGGCTTGGGCCCGTAATCGCTGCTCGCAGCTATATTTATTAGGGCCCAAGCCTTGAAAAGGCGAAGGCCCTATTGTTTTCCTTAGGATTATTATTATTATTATTATTATTCTTTATTATTATTATTTTACTACCTTTTGGGCACTTTTGGGGCCCTTAACGTGCTCGAAAACTCTTGAAACTTTGCACACGGGTCAGAACCCGCGGCCATCAGGGCCGGGCTGAAGATGGCACCCGGGCGTGGCAGGGGGCTCGACAGCGCCCCCTGGAACGGGATTCGAAAACATGTCCATATATCAAACACGCTTGCATGAATTAATCTGAAAATCGGTACACATATAGATCTCATCGTTTCATATATTCTTCGTACTCTTACTTTTTACGCCAGCCCAACAGGAAGTCGACTATTATGGG
>JAVALU010002120.1:0-27500 GCA_030770095.1 Gila robusta | reverse complement strand
TCTATATATGTATATATTCTACTTTCGATTAATATGAGTACAATTATTATATTATTTTTACCTACCTTGTTTGGACACTATTGGAGGCCTTATACGTGCTCGAAAACTCCTGAAACTTTGCACACAGGTCAGAACCCGCGGCCATCAGGGCCGGGCTGAAGATGGTACCCGGTCGTGGCAGGGGGCTCGACAGCGCCCCCTGGAACGGGAGTCGAAAACATGTCCCATAATCAAACACGCTTGCATGAATTAATATGAAAATCGGTACACATGTAGATCTCCTCGTTTTCATATATCCTTCGCACTCTTACTTTTTAACGCCAGCCCAACAGGAAGTCGGCTATTATGGGTTGTTGGTAAACACTACGCACATGAATGTGATAAAACTCCTCCTAGGGAATTCAACCCGAACGGCACCAAACTCGGTCAGCATGAAGACAAGACATTGAGGATGAAAAATTTGCCAGGGATTTTTGATATCTCGAACGGTTTGGCCGTGGCGAGACACGAAATTATATGGCGAATAATGAAACAGGAAGTGGTTATAACATCTGCATACATTGACTGATCTTGATGAAACTTCAGCATGTGTGTGTCGCTGTAAGAGGCCGATCACATGGATGGACATTGTGAGTGCAAAGTTATAGCGCCACCAACTGGCAGCAGGAAGGTGTCCACTTTCAAATGCTTTGAAATCACCCTCTTATTTTTAACCCGATTTGCTCAAACTTATGTTATAATGTAGAACACACCGCAGATGTAGACCTGTGAAAGGATTATTGAATATCATAGATACTGTTGCCGATGGCAACGCATCAAACTTTAATAATCTTTTTTGATGCTTTTGAGACTCTTAGCATCTATGAAAATTGCATGAAACGCGACAGACACATCACATTTATAGCCAGTAGACATGTGCCAAGTTTCAGAAACGGGCGTGGTTGCAGGGCTCAGTAGCGCCACCTTTTGACAAAAGAGGGGGATAGGTCATAGTTTTAGCTACAATCATAAAACTCGGTATGTATATTGGTTCATATCAAGCAGGACAACTTCTAATTAACAGTCATTAGCTCAGACCAACAGGAAGTCAGATAATTTGGTTTGAATGTGATGTTTTGGAGAGAATTTCTCTTCCTCTCTCTCTGACCCTACGTCTCTCCGTTGTTTGAGGGAGGGGGATTTGTCCTGTTGAAATGCATTTATTTGTGTTTTTCAAGTTTTGGGGCCTAACGTGCTAAAACTCTTGAAACTTTGCACACAGGTCAGAACCCCGCCATCAGGCCGGCTGAAGCTGGTACCCGGCCGTGGCAGGGGGGCTCGACAGCGGCCCCCTGGAATGCGATCTCGAACACTTGTCCATATATCAAACACTGCTGCATGTAATAATATGAAACTCGTACATATTTTAGATCTCATCGGGCCGAACAACCTTTCGTGCTCTAAAGTTTAACGACAGCTCAACAGGAAGTCAGCTATTATGGGTTGTTTGGAAAATCAGCTTTTATTATTTTAAATGACTCCTACTAGAAATTAATCACAAACACCACGAAACTCGTCAGCATGAAGTCAAGACATTGAGGATGCATAAATTGCGACGGATTTTTGATATCACGAACGGTTTGGCCGTGGCGAGGAAATGAATTTATGACTAAAATAGGACACATAAAGTGTGTTATAACTTAGTTAGTTTTACCTACATTACAAAACTTGGCGTGTATATTGTTCTCTCAAGCCGAACAACTTTCTAATTTACAGCCTTTAGCTCGAGACCCAACAGAAAGTCAAAATTGTAGTTTGAATTGGACATTTTTTCTTTTGGCAAGCCAGTTTATAAACATTTAATCATATTAAACTACTATCTCTATTTTCATGCTACACATACTTATTTTTTATAGATACATAGTAATCTATACAACTTAAGTTACTAGTACTTATACATTAGCGACAAGTGCTTGTTACTTTAGAACAAGTGCCTAGACTAGATACTATTGCTTATTTTTAGATAATCTTTTGAATAAGTATTATAAGCTAATGAATAATTACTGTTATCTATTTAATAGTACTAGTATCTAATGACTAAGTAAACTAGTTTTATTGAATAAACTACTATTATATATTAAATAGGTGCTAGAATCTAAAAAAATAAGGTCAAGTACCTAAAGATTCACTACTAAAATGTAATATATATGTACTAGTCACAATTGGGAATAAATACTAGTCAGTAACTGAATAAGTTGATATCTTAAATGACAGATCCCCAAAGAAGTCAATGGCAAAAAAAAAAATGTCTTACAGTAACAAAAGAATAGTTTACAAGTCACTATTTGAAATAAGTACTAGTATCTAATGAAAAAGTACAAGTATCTAATAATAAGTACTAGTCCTAATGAATAAGTACTAGTAACTACTGAATCCGTACTAGTAACTAATGAACGAGTACTAGTAACAATGATAGATACTAGTACCAATTTAATAGCGCACTACAATCTAATGAAAAAAGTACTAGGAACGAATGAATAGCACTAGTATCTAATTACAGATGGGGGACTATAGTAGGTTAAGTGATTAATGGACTTGTATCTTTAAAAAGAGGTTACCTGGGTTGGTTGTGGTGGGGTGTGGTGTGGGGGTGGGGGGGGTGGGGTGGTTGTGTGGGGTGGTGGTGAGTGGCGGCGGGGGGGTATGGGGTGGGGGGTGGTGGTTGGGGGGGGGGTGGGTGTGGGGGTGGGCTTGGGTGTTAAATGGATATAAGGGATGTGTGGTGGTGGGCCAAGGAATTTGTATTGTTTTTGTTGTGTATAGTGAATGTTGTTGTGGGTTTTTAGGGGGTTTGGTTGATTGGTTTGATGTGTTAATGGTTTTGGGTTGGGGGATGGTTATTTTGGGTGTTGTTGGTGGGGTTGGATTTTTTTAAATTGGTAAATAATATTGGTAGGTATATTGGTAAATTTATATTTATAAATTGATGGTAGAATTGGTAATTTTTTGATTATAAATATGGTACTAATATTGTTATTATATGGAAGTTATAATTTAGTGATATAGATGGTTAGAAAGAAAATTAAGAATTGGGATTTTTGGGTATGTATGTGGTTGTGTTTAGATTTTAATAGGGAAATTGGTTATAAAGAATATAATGTGGTTTATTTTATTACAAAATAACTTTTTAAAAATGAAGAATATAAATTTTAAGCTTAATTGTGATCGAATATGAATTTATATTTTGGGTTGTGTTGATATGTGAGGGTTTTAATATTGTTTTATGATCAGGAAAACGATCATTCTTTCTAAAATGTAATTATACAACCATTTAGTTTATATAAAATTATACAAAAATATACAACTAAACCCATTTTATTCTTTTTTTCAATTCAGAAGTATGAAAAAGTTTAAGAACAGGCTATTTAGTGCTATCTGAAAAAATCAATCATAGGCTATACTGCCCACTTGTGTTCCAAAATGATATCTACAAGTACATAAAAACTATTTTATCAGTTATCCTATTGTATTTATATAAAAATATATTAGGTATAATGCTGTTAAGATATTTTCCCACCGGTTAACCGACTGTGACACCAGCGAGGGCTTCAACAATCACTAATATAAAAGTGAAAGTAAGAAGGACGTCTGCACGGACTTGATTAGGTGGCTCTCCGCAGTGCGCTTGAATGAAATATCCTATGCAAGTTTACGTTTTTTTAGAACTTAACTAAAAAACGTTCCCTGTACTGGCTCACAGTCCTCGCGTTGGACGCTGCACACGTAATAATGCCTGCACCGTTGAGCTTTTTTGCATGAAATTGATTTAACAAAAACATGTGCTACTATTGTCAGATTTCAATATATTTGTATTCCTTAAAATTATTCATCATCTGAAATAATAAAATATTAAATTTTTATAATGCGTATTTATTTGATCAGTATATATATTAAATATAATTGATATGTAGCCCTCGAAGTGCGCACGTATTTTGCAGCGCCCACACAGATCCGAAACTCTACAGCACACTTCTTTTCGACAGTCAAAGCAGGGTGTTACTATTCTTGCCACGTACGAGTGCACAGATTAACACTAACGCAACCGGGGTTGCGGCTGTGTTTTTTAAATATAAATATATATATATATATATATATATATGAAATAAAGCAGCGATCAGCGATAGAATGGCCAGAATCCGTCGGGTACCCCACCACGTTTAGCACCAGGATTGCGGTGCCACCAGGCTTGCCCGATAATCTCTGCTCGCTATCAAACAATAAACTTAGGGTTACTTCCAAAAATCATGTTAATTATCTATTGCTTTCATGTACAAAAGACATTGCATTTTAGTATTATTTATAAATGTACTTTATAAACATTAAATGCACTGATCATGTTTGAATCACAAATAAAATCGAAAAACTTTGCAAAATGTTCACTTCCGCATAAACCTTCTGCATAACCATTGGTTATAAAATCTATATAACATTCTGTATGAACCCACCTAGTGCAAAAAAAAAATTGCCATCGTCGTTTGTTGCACTATTTCAACAAAAATTTCAGATAGTATTCAACTATCAGAATTTTATGTACCAGATAGCCATAACAAACACTAACAGTCACAAATAGTATCTGACAATATGTTCCATTTTATGAAATATAGAATTAATCCATAAATTGAGTATTAAACATCATAGAAAATGCAACCAACCAACAAAACTGAGTGGATATGCCCGCATTGTATAAAATGATGTAAGCAATGAGCTTTATTAAAAGTGTAAGTATTGAGGGTTATTTATATGTGTGATACATGAATAATCTATGGTGGGCCCCAAGAGATTCCCCCAACACAAATGGTGGGCCACAAGCTGAAAACGTCAGAGAACTCTGAAGGTAGCTAAACCATCATTAGGTCTGTCATCAATGACGTCCAGGAATACCATACATAAACCATTGATTTGAGACTAACTAAAATGTATGTTTTAATCCATTCGCAGTTTCTGAAACTGAGGGCTAATGATGTTTTAATATTGCAACCCAAATGCGTTTACTGATATGAAAATTCTACGGTCAAGCAAGACGCACCAAAAGAACAAATTATGGAGCACGAAATTACTATGATTAATACGTAAGATTTTCACGAACATCAGAGAGAGATCCCGGCTTGCCATGATGTCGTTATTGTTATGGTAAGTACTACTTCAGACATTCCATATATTATATGATAACTCATTGTCTATCCTTATCTAAGAGAAACAGATAGTTAGGCTGTACAAACTCTCAAGGAATTATGCAGGCAATCCCTTTCCCTCTGACCAAGCATGAGATAAAGAAAAAACAATTCTAACAGATGCCCCTTTGATAAATAAATAACAAATAAACATACTTAATCAAATCGGGAAGGGCCATTGAAAGAAACTTAATTATTTTTTAAAGCCAAACATCGTTATAATTAATGATTGAGACATCTTTATCCCATACAATGCACACATATTATGGAGGAAGGGCTGTGAGATTTCTGCTCTCCTCCGTCGCTGGAGAAGAAAGGGACGCAGAAACTACATTTTTCCTCGACAGTCCGAATACCGCTTATGGTAAAAATATACTATTCAGGTATTCTAAACTCATATTACTGGACCCGATTCCATTATTTTTCATCGGTTCCATCCCAAGTTTTATAAGACTTCTCCATCAAGGAGTTGTCCCAATTTGGTCACCCCACCCACAAATAAATCATATACCATGGCACGAATAGGCATATCTGTATCTTTAAAAACGAGCCCTCACGTATGCCCACCTGCCATGTTCGAAATATATGGTTTAACCGTAAAGAATGCTTGATCCATCTGAATCATAAAATCCAATATGTGTGAGTTTTCAACAAATAACGGAGGACATATTTTATTGCCCATATTTAATGCCACACAAAATTTCTCGCTCTAAATCAGAGTATACAATTTCAAAATAATCAAAAGAAAACAAAGGTATAGAAAAAGAATTCTGCAGTTATCGAATTGTAGTACATGTAAATCAAGGAACTAAGAGAATGAAAAGAGGAAAAAAACAAATAAACGATGTATATGATTCATTCACAACCCCAAAAGAACGAAAGGAGCTCTGTGAAATATCTCTCTACAAAATTCCATTCTTACAAAAAAGTAAGGATATCACCAAAAACACGTAGGAAAGTGTTAATTTTCTCGACTTTCGTCCGCATTTATCAAAAACCCGAGGATAATCCGTCCACAAAGGATACCATAATTTTGCCATAGACAGCCAAACTTCCTGTCCGCAACCGTTATTATACTTTTAAAATCTACTTTTTCTCCGAACATTCTCCAAGACCGTTTGTCCCGTTTCCACCAAGAATCGAATCGTAATCATCTCCACTCCAGACCGAGCCGCCAAAAAGTAATGGATTTCAATGTTGATAGACGAAACCTTTTTTGTGTACCGCAGCAGCAAAGTTGAGGCATGATGCCAAAATGACAATACCGGCTTATATCTCTGCAAAAGTGCCTTGACATATTAGCACAGCAAACAATGTATGTGTCATTTGTCCACCACACACTGAACACCACCACATACAATCGTAAATGCCCACCACCATTGTTCGAAAGTGGCTAAACCATTCAATTATATTTTTGGTACGCATGAAGATCAACAGCCCTGAGAGTACTGAGTAATAAAGATGAATTAACATACAACGTAACTTTCTGTAATAACAGTGTACCTATAAATTACTTACAATGAAAGTATAAAGGGTACAAATTTTGTGTTTAGGGTAATAAAGGCACAACAAGAACATTTAAAAAATCATTATACTGTAAGGTATTGAAACAAAGGGTACTTTAATCTACTATAGATGAAATAACACATCAAACATTTTGGAGTACAATATAGCGAGACATTACACTTGGTACCTTTTTGAAATAAGGTGTACCAATGCCTACTATATATGGCTTATGTTAATAAATACGAGGTACAAATCTATGCATATATACAGTTGTTATTACTTTATATACTCAAAAAGAATGTTAATACAGTTTGGGCTTACAGTTTTTGCAAGGCAAGTCACGCAGCTAAAACTATATAAAAAAAAGAAATACTGGGAAATACTCATTCTACCATGTAAGATTACATGGCAAGTGGTACGTGATACCATCCATGTAAACAGGGTAAAATGCCAACAATAAAAATACACTACCCACAATCTAAAATCACTGGATATCACAACCATATATTTGAAAAACAACTTATTGCCGTTGACGGAAAGAGAGATAAGAGTTTTTATCTAAAACCCTTCATTAGTGTTACATCAGAAGAAGGAAAGTCAATATACAGACATTGGATGGTCATGAGGGAAGAGTAAAAATGGAGAAAATGGTGAAAGGACGTATTATCTGGGTGTACAGCATAAAAATTATGAAACATAATACGAGAATAGCAAAGCCATGAAAACTACTACAGATCATCGATGGTAAAGAAAGAAAAAGTAGGGAGAGAACAAAACAAGAAGCCAAGCAAAAAATAAGGAGTGGACCAAAAACGTGCTACTTTCTGTCAAGACTAAGCATATGAAATTAATTGTATAGTATAAACAAAAGCATTATTTAAACAAAAAAGAAGTGTTGTAAATCTGTTTTTGATTTAAGTATTTTAATTCTACATAGCCCTAAAATCAGTACTTAACATGAAATAAAATGTACCTTGCTAGCAGCAGGTTGGTCTTACACCCCCCAGGCAGTGTTGTATGTTCTTATCATGTTCAATGCGCTTGGCCCCGATAGATTGCAGCTTGCCAGCTATATTTTCTTTGTGTATTTACGCAAGCTCATGTGTGCTCTCTAGTTCCTGGAAAGGTCCTTGGTCCATAGAGATCCATGGTTAAGTTCTCTAGTTTATTGTATGTGCTTATATCTAAGTAAAAAACTGCAGTTGTGGATCTACAGTATCACTCTACATTCGAGACTCTTCGTTACATATTCAGTACAACATCATGCAAGTGCGACAGAAAGCTGCCCCTTAATAAAGTATGCATAAGTAAATCCAATATGAATCATGAAACTAACTTAAAGGATGTCATACAAAAACTAGGTAAAACAACATTAGAATAAGGTCCGTCCATCAAGGTAGACACTGCAGGCACCAGTAGTTGCCCGGGCAAATGAGATAGGACCTTCATTTAGCCGACCACTTTCAGCTATTAACCTAATACTTGGAACCGATATTTAACTAAACCCCAGTAAATCAACACAATGCGAGAGCAGAGACTGCTCATACATTAACTCATGCATGCTTACCTACTAAGCCCCCTTAGGCATCTTGTATCCATATTAATTAATAGCCTGGAGAGTTAACTGTAGCCTAGACCTGCCCTGCTTATATTAGCCCAGGGAACATTTCCTTCTTCTTCAGGGCCGGAGGGTCGTCCGACGAACCATTTACATTTTGAACCATATCTTTGAGTCATTATTATGTGTCACTATTACAGAGTAGATTTAAACGTCTACAATCTGATCACCACAATTTTTCCCCGCTCGGGGTCCGCTAACCGCATACAATACCCAAGAGGTCGAGGTCGATGGAACGCCCCGTGATAAGCCGGAGAAAAGATGGGACTAGGCCTGTCCTGCTTATGCAGGAACACAAAATGGATTATTGGATGCGTGAGAAAAACATTCATTGTTTGAGTTAACATGGACTGTGTTCTGAGCAGGGTCCGCGATTGGCAAATGCGAGACAGATCTCCAGCGCCCACAAACACGCGCAGACCCTGTGGCTATAAACAGGTAAATAAGGCCCCCCTCTCAATACCTCACCCGAACTTACCCGCAACGAGCTTGACTAACTACTCACACCGGCCAGTTTATTATGACGAATAAAACTTGTGAGGTCACGCCAGCACTGTTTCACCTGTATAGACTGAAACCCTACTACATAACACCCCGCATTTAGAGTGTGTTGACCACTTTAAATCCACGATATTCTATGTAGATCGAGTGATTTTTTTGCTATATGCTGAGACTCGCCGAACGCTAATCGGTCACCATTAGAAAATCGCGAACCCTGAACATATACTAACATTTTTATCATGTTGAGCTATATAACCATTGCTTCGTTCTTCTGTATCCTTTATGCCACACCTGACCTAATAACGTACAATGCAAGATCGGCTCCCTCGTCAAGTCATGAGTCTTGAACACAGTCAAGTCCAAGATAGATCACGGCGAGGACTCTCTGCTTCTCGAGAAAATGCCACGCTAGATATTGATCTTCGTATTAGTTTCCCCTTTTGTCCCAATTCCTGCTTGCCATGGTCCATAATGCTTGAAACGAGAACAACAAACAGCGTGCCGCAAGACGGTGATGCCCTACGCAGTATGTCCCACGTCTGGTCGCCATGGTAACTATGGCAGTACAAGCGGAAACGTCTCGGTTACGTAATGTAAACTAGTTCCCTGATAGAACGAGACGCAGCGAAGTAGCTCAGCTGTAGGAACGCCTCGCGTTGTGCGTCCCTGAACACGTATGGAAATCAGCCCAAAGTAGAGATGGAACGTCATAGGCGGGTGACGTCATCGCCAGAAACTATTAAGCAAACCCCATAAAACAACAAGCGCAATAGCATCTGATATGCCTGAAGGAAGCGCAAGCCGGGAATAGCCGTGTAGTTGTGGAATGACGCAGCGTCACGTTCCCTATCAGGACTACGTTACATACTAACGAGACTTTCCCTTTCAAGGGAATCGAGCTGCGTCAAGCTGTGGGAACGCTATAACCCCACGTCGCCATAGACCAAGTGACCGGCCATGTAGAACTAGCCACAAGGGCGAGAGCACCTTTGGCCCCAGGGGAAGGAATTAAGATCTAGGTCAAAGAACTTAATGAAAATTATGCGGTGAAGACGCATCCATCCCGCTCACAAACGTCACAGAGGAGGGAAACTCCTGACAATAAGGCCCCCTTTAGAAGCCGCCATACACCTTATAGAGTGGGCTCGTCAGCCAAGGTGAAGGCTGACCAGCCGACTCTTAGGCAAGTGAGATATGCCTCGACCACGTACACTTGCTTTTCTCTGTTATTACACGGGACAACCCCTTCTTGGGTGCCCAAAACATTCAAATAGTTGTTCCTGACTTCTCACCACAGGGCAGTTCTGTGGATATAGGCGTCTAACGCCCTAGCATGGCAGAGTAAATTAAGTTTCTCCAGGTCAGACAACGACAGAAATGGAGGAGGACAGCAAGCCTTCAGAACTGTAGGTCTACAACAAATAGTAGGGGACCTAGGAACCGTAACCTGGTCTAGGACTCAAACAAGCCATGGGCGAAAAGTATCCCGGCACAAGGGATGAAAAACCGACAGAGCCTGCAAATCACCGATATCTCTGTTAGAGAGTAGAATAGTCAAAAGAAAGATAGTCCTTAAACGTGAAAAGAAAGAAAGAAAAAGGAAAAAAAAAAAAACTTCTCAGGAAACATCTTCATAGTTCAAGAGGACTTGGAAGACCTTCTAATACGATGGCCACATCCCAGGCCGGCAACCCTCGTACGACTGCTGCCTCACCTCAATGTGCCACGAAGAAACGAGTATATAGGCGTGTTCTCCCCAGAGAAACTCCACCTGAAAGGAGAGTGTGACATCCAGTGCCGCCACGTACACCTTTAGTGTGAGGGTGATGCCCTGTGGAGAAGCGCTCCCTACAGAATTCCCAGCACGCACCAACAGGTCCCGTTAACCGGGTCCCTGCAGTGTCCTCCACACCAAGAAGTAAAGGTATGTCTGACTATCAATGCAGTAAAGGCTTCCTCGCGGATGGAGCACTGGAGTTAAGAACGGCCTCAACAACCGCGGTTGAGAGACCAGATTCATGAGCTGGGGGCCCCCACGGAGTCCAAGCCCAGAAG
Organism: Gila robusta; assembly: GCA_030770095.1. Classification (NCBI taxonomy): domain Eukaryota; kingdom Metazoa; phylum Chordata; class Actinopteri; order Cypriniformes; family Leuciscidae; genus Gila; species Gila robusta. The sequence continues at coordinate 16,610 of JAVALU010002120.1, read as the reverse complement.
TACTGGTCGGGGATGAAATATCATGCTGCCCCCTGATAGAGTTAGAATCCCTCCTGACATGGGCTCCAAAGGAGAACCTCCATGAGAGAAAACAGGGTCCGCAAACCATACTCGGTGCCGGCCAGAACGGGCTACTATAGTAGGCTGACCCCGTCCCCGGTGGACGAACACCCACTCCAAACTTTCAGTAGCAGAGCAATCGAGGGAAAGGTAACAGACGTGACCTCCGTCCACGCTGCCCCATAGCGTCCAACCTCAGAGGGCTGGAAATGGCTGATGGAAAACCACAGATGACAGTGTCGAGGTCACCTTGGAAGTGAATAGGTCCACCTCGAGCTACCGAAACACACCAACAGGAGCTCCACCACCACGGGGTGGAGACTCCAACCCCCCGTCGCTCGGCCGCCTGCCTCGACAGGGCGTCTGCTACCCAACATTCAAATACCCAGGAAGAATACAATGCACTCAGAGAATAGTAAACCTCCCATGGACCACAGGAGGATCAGACGTGCCCAACTTGTAAAGCCGGCGAAACCGCAGGCTCGCCCTGATAATATAAATAAGAGACCACCGAGGTGATGTCCAGACTAGAAACTAACACATGATACCTCACAGGCAGCTAGGAAGTGGATTCAGAGAGCCTGGAACAATACCGCCAGACAAGAACATCTCTATACATTTATAAGCCATGATAGCTGGCTGGCCTTGAGACAGACCTCGGGCTGAACGACCACAACGTGAACCGCCCCCCACCCTGTGAGGGAAGCATCCGCCATTAGCGCACCTCGAACCCAAGCACAGTACCTAATGAATCAGGAAACCAAGTTACTTATTTCCAAATGACTCAGAAGCACGCAGCAGCGCACGCGTGGGGACAACATTGACCGTTGGGCGGAGCGGAATTCCCCCTCGGGAGAATCCCTTGTGTCCCTGAGCCAAACCACTGTAGCGGTCTCATTGAACAAACATGCCGCAAGGTATAAAACGTTGGACGCTGCTAGCCATCAGAACCCGACAGTCTCTAAACTGGTTAATTACAGTAAGTAGCAGGCCTAGCTAAAACTTGTTTCACAGCATGAGAGAATCGAAGCGATTCCGGACCGGAGCGAGTCGCAGCCTGCATCGAAAAAACCGAAACCCAACGACAACCCAGAAAAGTGGGTCTTCATTAGAAGGAATAATAACACTATTTCTTTGCTTCAGCCTCAACCCCAACTTTCCCTGATCATGTAACGAGGGAACGACATCTCGATGCCGGAACCACCAACGAGCAAGGTGCGGGGAAGATAAACTAGGTCAACGGAAGAACCCGTGCTGGTACACTCTTCCCCCGAAGGCCGAACCGTCATAACTTCCTGGTTAGTGGAAGGATGGAATTGAGAAGTACCGTCCCTTAGGAACTATCGAGACAGGACCAGATCCTCGGATCTGATCTGTGAACACGATCTGCTTATAGAAGAGCAACCTGAATTTTGCTTCCCTACCGACGATTCAATAGGCGCAGGTCTAAAATTGGCAACGCAACCCCCCATCCTACTAATGGAACGAAGAAATCTCGGCCCGTAATATCCTGACTCACCTGGGAGGAGGAACCCGTTCTATAGCCTCCTTTTGAAGGAGTACTTTCAACCGTTTGTTCCAATAACCAGAAGCCGTGCTCGGGCCGCACCACTGTAGGCAGGAACCCCCCTGAAATCATGGAGGACACACCTGAATGGGGAGAGGCAAAATCCTTTTGCTGAATGTCCTGCAGGACCCAATGTAGAGATTTTTGGGAAGGGCTTTTCCCCGCGGCCAGAAATTTCTACAAAGGGGACCAGTCTCTCGAGACTGGCCAGCGGGAGGTAAACTGAGCAGCACACGCAGCGGCCCTGTAACGGCACACCGGCATTACCGCAGGGACCAACCTGGGTTTAAAAAAAAAACCGCTCGTGAAACCCTCCGCCGAGGGAGCGAGGCGGCCCAGCGGGGAAAGCGGCGCGCTGGGATCCGGGTCTGCCGCCCCGGCATGTAGGGGCGGGTTTTGGCAGAACGGCCCCCTGAGGTCACCGAGAGAGATGGGGGCACCGAGAGAAGAGGTGAACACCTGGTCCAGCCTCGGTGGTAACCACCCGCAGTGTCCGTGCGGCGGAGCCGGTGAGCTCCAGGACTTCTTCACTAGCCGAAGAAGCCTTCCTTAGCTAAAATAACCTGTCCAGCCTCAGATTCAGGTCTATGAGACGGGAGAGATTCCGGGCTGAGAGATGCCGCGGCAGAGCCCACTGTCCCAGCAGGGGGAGCACGAGAACGGCGACACTCTGGCTGCAGCGCCTAGGAGGAGGACTCGGCAGACGGCCGGGCTGTCTCACGATTCAGCCCAGCAGGATCCCAAGGACAAGAAATGTGTGAAAGGGAGAAAGGTGTGTAAAAGCGGGTGTTGGCTTGGCGGCTACCTGGAATTTTAGGGATGGGACAGAATTGACAAGCATCCGCCACAGAAACCCAGGGGGGAGTAGAGTAGTGTCTAAAAGGAAAGCGTTGTTCCTGGCCCTCTAGATTGTTGGCTGATTTACACACAATGCTTGTCTATCTACGGCCACGCAGGGAAAAATTGCAGCCAGCCTGACCGCAGCCAAATTTGGGGGGGGGGGGGGGGGGGGGGGGTGTTGGGGGGGGGTGGCCAACACCACCACCCCCAACTCAAGCACTGGACCCTCCTCACATCGCTCACACACGGTCCCCCCCCCTCAGCAGTGTCCAGCCGGGTAAGGCCCGGTGTTGTGTTTTCGCATAATAGACAGAGGAGGCAGACATGACCTGCTGCGGAATACGCATTAACCCACCAAAAAATGGAAATATGCATGAAGAATGGCTTGGGGGGTTAATGCCGGTGCCTTACCAGAGGACGCAGCCTCGAGGGGTAGAGAAAACGCGGCAAGCGGTCTCGACCACGACGAGGCATAGCCGAACAACCATATAATTGTATCCCCCACCATAATGGTAAATATGGTTGATAGACCGGGAGGGACTAAACATTTTGCTCAATAGGGACACCGGGTTTTTCCCCACGATTTGCGACACCCGTCAGTGGGGAGACCGGAAAAAAAGAACGGCACGCTCACCGTCGTGGAGGTGGCACACGAGGACGGCGAAAGCTCGCTATCGAAATTGTTGAAGTTAGAAACCAGACTCCTGTCGAGGCACTGAGGGCCATACAAGGCTAGAGTGTTTCTTCAGCCCTGCGGTGAAGACCTCCACTAGCTCATCGCGTTGCGCGGGAGTGTAAGGGGTGCGAATCCGCTCCACAGCTCCCTTATATATACTAGCAACTTCCAGGCGCCTCAGCCCGAGTGATGTCAACACGGGTGGGCTCACCCACGGGAAAAGAACCGCAGCGGTGCTTCCGAACACGGGACTGAGGCCCTGGAACTCACAGGTGAAGGAGAGGATAAGGCAGAGCCCGTCTCTAAACCCCTGGAGAGATCCAACATATGCGAGCCCCACGACACGCGTCGTCGCTCTGCCGCGGCAAAGTAGGCGGGACCCGAACCGCGGGGAGGCCGCACCGAACCGCTCTCCTCGAAGAGCGCCCGGCGGGAGCGGAGCGTCCTTAATGGCAGACGCTCGCAATGCTCACAATCAGCTCCCTCGAGAGCTGACTGGGCATGCTACACTCCCAAACAAACAACACAAAGAACGTGTGTATCCCCACTCGTTAAATAACGCGAGCAGGGAGGGACACACTCCCTAAACTGCTGTTTGTTCGCCATATCTCTCTTAATATATATATATATATATAAATTGTTTGTGTGGTGCAGAGTATGTAAGGACAGACAATATTCACACAGGGACAGATTCACATATAGCGCGACTGAAGGCACAGAAGCTATTGCGCTTGTGTTTATGGGGTGCTTTATAGTTTCCTGGTCGATGACGTCACCCGCCTATGACGTTCCATCTCTCCATTGGGCTGATTCCATACGTGCTTCAGGACGCACAACGCAGAGGCGTTCCCACAGCTTGACGCAGCTCGAGTTCCCTTGAAAGGGAACCAGGGATAACGCGGATATTACGTCATTGACAGGCCACAAGTGAACAGGGACGGGCACTTTTTAAAATTGTGAATTTCTCTGAACTTACAAATTCTTGGAAACATTTAGGATAATGGAAGTACCCAATTGAAAAAAAAACATATTATACTGTTTCAATACAGAAGACATTGATCCATCCATTGTGGTCATATCGTCCCCTTGGAATTATAAGGTTCTATCTGACATTTTTGTCAAAATTGAGTTATTCACATATTCTTATTCTGTGACCACTTCTTTACATTATGTGATGTTGTTTTTTAAGTTGTGTACATTTTGGAACTTTTTATTTAGAAAATAAAAATGTTATTTCTACACAGTCAAATGGAATGCAAAAACTTTAAAGCTCAATATCTCAAAACTGCTCAGAACGCAGATAGAACCTTATAATTCCAAGGGGACGATATGGATTACTGCAGTATGTGCTGTTTGATGCTCCAACTTTTAGGAACAAATGAGCGCTTGCATTATATGTATTTGCAGATTGTATTTTTTATATTTCTAAAACCCTTCATTTGTGTTAATCTGAAGAAGGAAAGTCGTATACATCTTGGATGTGTTAAGTCCAAGGACGTATTCATTGTGTGTCTGTTACATACCAGGAGTGTTATGTGCATGTGTATTTTTTTCTCTCGCTCTCTTTTTCTCTTTTCTTGTGTGTCTTTAATTAATAGGATTAAGGGCTACCACCTGTGCTCGTTTACCCGTGACTGCTGTCCGCGCACTGATTGGTGTGTGTCCTGAGGAGTCTAATACAAAGCAGCAGAGAGAGCGCTGAGGAAGGATAGAGCCATCGCAGCGTTTGGGGTTGTTCCGCTCTCCAAGCCCAGACAAGTGAGCGCTGGTCGCGCTCTTTGGTGTGTGTGGTCACAATGTGTGTCCTAACGTGACTCTTGAAATTATTTTTCTTTTCATTTATGATCAGTTAAGAGTTTATGGGTAATGTAGGGTGGAGGATACCCATAACTTTTCTCCTGTTTAATGGTTAGTTAGGGAGTGAGGGAAGTTATCTCTTGTTTTGTTTTGTTTTCTGTTTTGTGTAGGTAAGTTAATTTTATTCCCCTTTTAGGTAGAGGTAATTTTGTTTTCTTTTGAATTGGGCCCTCCTCCCGAGGTAATACTTTTGTTTTGGATTTATTTGTAATGTGTTCATTTACTTTATATTATTAATTTATTTTCTAGCTTCGGCTAAGGTACAAAAATAAAAGGCAGACATGCCACTTCAAACCGAAATTTGTTTGATTATTTGGTGAATCTGGGACGGGAGAGCTGGAGATCCTCAAAGTCTCTCCACTGTTTGTTCGTCGTTACCTATTTTACCCCTAGACAAAAAGGGGAGACGTAAAAGATGGCATGACGGGTGGAGTAAAAGATAAGTACATGGTGAGGACGTATTTCTGGGTGTACTACATTTTATTTTGATACATAATACAGAATAGCAAGAGACATGAAACAAGACAAAAAAGAAGTGTTGTAAATCTGTTTTGATTTAAGTTGTTTAATTCTACTTAGCCTTAAATCATCTTAAAATGTATTTAATTGTTCCTTGCTGCAGTTGGTATGACACTCCCAGGCATGTTGGTATGTCTTATCATGTTCAAGCGCTTGGCCCCGATAATTGCAGCTTGCAGCTATATTTCTTTGTTACTGCAAGCTCATGTGTGTCTCTAGTTCCTGGTAAGGTCTTGTCCTTAGAGTTCCATGGGGATGTTCTCTAGTTTCTTGTTGTGCTTATATGCTATTAATAAACTGCAGTTGTGGATCTACAGTACACTCTTACATTCTGAGACTCTTCGTTACATATTCAGTACTACAGCATGCGAGTGAGTCAGATGCTGCTTTAATAAAGTATGCATAAGTAATTCATATGAATTAATGAACTAATTAATGGATGTCATACAAAAACTAGGTTTAACACTTTAGAATAAAGGTCCGTCATTAAGGTAACTCTGCAGGAAGTATTGCAGGGCAAATGAGTTGGCTTATTACCCGAACACTTCAGCCATTAACTAATATGGAAACGATATTAACTAATCAGTAATAACAAATTTGAGACTGAGACTGATCTTATTCAGTAATTATTGATTACCTAATAAGAAATAAGGAATCTTGTTTCCATATTAATTAATAGCTGGAGTGTTAATGTAGCCTACACCTGCATAGATTAGCCAGGAAATTCCTTCTCTTCAGGGGTGGGTAAACAGCATTTGAGTGTGTTGAAATTTATAATGTTATTCTATGTGTTTGTTTGTTTGCTATATGAGACTAGCAGTAAGCTAGATCACCATTAGAATAGCATACTGATCATATTCTAACATTTCATCATGTTGAGCTATATAACATTGATTCGTTATATGTACATTTGCTCACCTGTCTAATAAAGTACATGCAAGATCGGCGTCCCTGTCAAGTCATGAGTCGTGAAGCTCTGTCAAGTCCAAGTTAGTCGCGGCGAGGAGCTCTCGGCATCTCGAAAATGCCACGTTTATATTGATCTTCGTTTTAGTTCTCATTTTGTCCCAAAGTCTGCTTGCCATGGTCCATAATGCTTGAACGAAACAACAACAGCATGCCGCTAGACGTGATGCACTACGCAGTTACAAAAGAACGAGGCATGGGATAAAATAGTTGGGATAGCTGGTGTCTCCAGTGAGAATAAAAAATATTTACGAATACTCATTTTAAGCGGGAATGCAATTAATTTGCTCATGGTAACAACGATTTGACCAATTGCACTAGATGCAAATAATAATAATAATATTAAATATAGCTCCAAGCAGCCATTACTGGGACCAAGCGCAACGAAGATGACAAGACATGCCAACATGGCTGGGAGTGTCAGACCAACTGCTGATATTGATCTTCGTTTTAGTTCTCCTTTTGTCCCAAAGTCTGCTTGCCATGGTCCATAATGCTTGAACGAAACAACAACAGCATGCCGCTAGACGTGATGCACTACGCAGTTACAAAAGAACGAGGCATGGGATAAAATAGTTGGGATAGCTGGTGTCTCCGGTGAGAATAAAAAATATTTACGAATGCTCATTTTAAGCGGGAATGCAATTAATTTGCTCACGGTAACAACGATTTGACCAATTGCACTAGATGCAAATAATAATAATAAATATAGCTCCAAGCAGCCATTACTGGGACCAAGCGCAACGAAGACGACAAGACATGCCAACATGGCTGGGAGTGTCAGACCAACTGCAGCAAGGAGCATTTCAAGACATTTAAAGATAAATTTAGGCAAAATTGGCTGAAAAATCATATACATTAACTAAAAATATGATTTAATGGATTATCACTTTCGACCTATAGGTGGCGTAGTTACAAAATTGATGTGATGTGGTCAGAGTCTGGTGATAAATAAATCATGATAAACCTTAAGACCAGTGGCATTACAATAGGCAGATTTATTCCAAAAGTTATTAGTATTTTTGGAAATTTTGTTATAACTTTTTTACCACAAGGTGGCGCTGTCCTGAAACTTTTTAAGTACCTTCAAGGCATGGTGCTGATGACTCTTATCGAGGTTCGTAATGATGCGCTAATGCTTACATAAAGTATAGCATTTTATATATAGTACTGTATTGAAGTCAATGGGAATTTCATGTTTTGTTCTACTATAGCGCCACCAAGAGGCTCACAACGCTAAATCACAACGCTACACAAAACCGTAAGGCGAAACCTAGCATGTTTGATATCGTTGGACTTTGCAAGGATTCAGGAGTCTAAGGAGATGACTCTTGTGAGAAAACGTTGACCACACCCAAAGTTATAAGCATTTAAAAAAAACAATTCTGTTGAATGGCGCTGTTTCGAAACTTCTCAGGCTCCTTCAGGGCATCGTGGTGATTACCCATACCGAGATTCGTTACAATCCGTTCATGTGTTCAGAAAATACAGCATTTTAGCACATAATTCAAAATGGCCAAATGGCCGAAAAATTGGCACGATGCCCTGAATCTAAAGAGACCACTTTTATGATTTTTGGACAAACCGTTCAGAAGTTATAAGCAAAAAAGCAATTGTTTGTATCTCCGGACAAGTAGGTGGCGCTACGCTCAAACACAGCATGTAGTCTCAGGTCATGCTTGTGATGACATGTACCAAGTTTGGTCTGAATACGATAAAGCGTTGCGGAGATACAGCCTTGTGTCCACTTTGGGGTGCTCTACGTCAATTTAATTTCTGTGTTGTTCGATAACTGTTGGGTTTATCAAAAATCTTTTGATAACATTTTGCCATCATAGTCTGGAGATGATCTGGTTCAATTTTGGTGAAAATCAGAACAACGGCCTAGGAGGAGTTAAAAAAAGTAGGTTTTTCGGTGAATAAAAAATGGACAAATTTTCATGATGGAAAATGACGTCATAGGGTCTAATCGAATCGGTGCTTGGCCCCTAATAGCTGATTATACTTTTTTTTTCTGACCAAATGTGACCAAAACGGTTATAAAAATGCTGTCATCATAAAAGGTTTCTAGTGTCAATGTATTGCTTGTTTTTTTCTGTTTACATTTCATGTTGTGACACTTCTCTTCTCCCATGATCAAACATAGAATGATGCAACGTCAGAGCGGCCAAAGCGTCAACAAGCTTCCTCGTACTTTTTGACAAGCGTCCTTGACAGGGCAGCCAGAGCTTCTTTGCAGCTCAAGTCGGCGGCGGTGTGTACGTACAGTAAATCTCGCCTCTCTTCGCTCGCGGATTGCTTTCTTATCAGAGAGCGGCTCCGCCCCTCGTGCTCTTCCGTTCTCTTCCTCCCAGGAACCTCGGAGGAAGAAACAGTGGAGCCAGAGGACTGCACAGTTCCCATGTGCCTCCTCTGGCGCCAGCGGCCTGGTCTTGTTTAGAGGTTCTAAAGAGGATCTCCACCACAACCGATGACAGCATGTCATTGGTGGCCTCAAGATTGGTTGCCCAGCGAGCGAGCTGAATCAGGTGTGTTAAATGAGGGAGACATACAAACTGTGCACAGCTGTGGGTCCCCAGGACCAGGATTGAGAACCACTGCCTTAAAGGGATAGTTCACCCAAAAAAAATAAAATTCTGTCATTATTTACTCACTCTTATGTAGCTCCAAACCTGTATTAATTTCTTTCTTGTGATGAACACAAAAGAAGATATTTTGAAGAATGTGGTTAACCAATGTGGTAGATTTTTCTCTATTTCTCTCCTTTTCCTAAGTCTACCTGGGTCTGGTCTTCAATCGACGTCCCCTGGTCTCGTCTCCAAATCGACGTCCCCTTAGTTCTGCCTTTTCCTAAGTCGGGAGAGTTCTCGAGCAATTCTCAGAGAATCTCTCCCAAAAAGAATAATACATTAGGTTTTATAGGATAAAGATAGACACATCAAAAATAGAATCAGCATGACTAACATGTCACCTTCTCAATATGATTGGCTCAATTGGTAAAGCAGAAAGCCCTACTGCAACCTTTTTTCCCTCGTTACTGGCATATTAAAAATATCTCGAATCCTCAAAAAACATTGCATAAGGTTAATTACTCAATATATCATGACATAATAAAGACAAAGAACAAAACGTTTGGTACATAGTCCAAAGTTTGTCATAAGTTTAGACCTCCTAGAAGGGGAAATACGATTTAGTTTGTTATATTGTTAGACCTAGACAGGGAAATCAAGTAAAAGTTAGTCAACATATTAGACCCAAAGGAGAAGTCAGGTAAAAGTTTATCATAGAGGTTAGATAATCTAAAGGTCAGATTTTTAGAGTCAGAAACATGCTTAGTTCTAAAAGACAGTTTACTATCTTATCTATTAAAAATGCATCACACCAAACAGTTGCTGGTTCCCATTGCCATCCATATAGGAAAAAATAAACTATGGAAGTCAATGCACTGTTTGATTACCCACATTCTTCAAAATAACTTTTATTTTCAACAGAAAAAGAAGCTTATTTGGGTTTAAAACAAATTGAGAGAGTAAAAGATGACAATTTTCATTTTGGGGGGAACTTTTAATGTTAATATTATGATGTTAATATAATTAAAATGTTAATATATTTTTAATATTAACTTTTAATGTTAATATAATTTTTAATGTATTATATTAATAAATAATGTTATAAAATAACCTTTAATGTTAATAAAACAACAAAACACAAAGAGAAAATCCCTCATTGCTCTTGACTGAGAACTTTAATAGTAGCTTTAATAAGAATAAATGTATAACTGTGCTTTATGGTTATCAAACTGGGGCCGCACAGAAGTTGTTTTTTAAAGAATTGAATTGAAAATATGTAAATTAAATGTTGAAATGATATTTATCTGCATTTACTGTGAATAGTAAATGAATGATCAAAAATATTTACTTTTGTTAATGGCTGTGTCCATCAGCGTGATAACTGGCCCACCGCGGTGGCCAAGTACCACCGACAGTGGTAAGCCAAAACCCAATTTTTGTGCCTGTGAATGCTGTTGCATGGATATCAGGACACGAGTGAAGTACAACGCTTTGTTTACTAAAGAAATAATAGGTTAGCAACCAAACGGAAATGACCGAATGGTCATTGGATTCGTGCCCAATGAGAGAGGTACGTGAGAGCCCATAAACGTCTTGGTTAATTACGTAACCTCGGTTCCCTGAGATATCGGGGAGATGCAGCGTGTCTGCCCGAGCCATAGATTCACGCCATAAGAATCAGTTTAATTCAACTGCAGCGACGAACGGCAGTCGAGTAGAGACATAGCATGGCCGTCTACGCAATACTCCCTCCCGTTATCTCAGGGACCCGAGGTTACGTAAGTCTTTGCTAGACACTAAGGGGAACCAATCCAATCACGCCGTGCTATGTAAGCAGAACAACATGTTCTATGGCCCTAGCCTTCTATGCTTGGGTCAGGGTCCCTAGGCGGTAGGGCTAGGGAAGGGCAAGTTATGCCCAGCAAAAAAGGTGCTCTGACTTTTGGTCGGAGCCTCCAGAGAGGTAATAGTGGGTTGAGCGCCCTCTGAGCTCAACTCGAACTAGACAGAGAGGATTTGTGGCTCTGACTGCTGAAAAGGACAGAGTGCTGTATAGAGTATGTATACAGGACTGTACAGGGCTGAGTAAGTAAAGTTGACACTCGTCTTCCGAACCGGAAGAGCTGAAAATGTAATAGCTTGTGCTCTAAATAGCTTGGAGTAGAGAGCACTTTGGGCACGTAACCATGCCTTGGAGTCATTAGACCCAAATCCGAGGCAGGAAGCGCTGACGGAGAACGCTCACAGGTTGCCCGGAGAGCCTCCTTGCCCCTTTCAGGAAGCGAATGACTAGGTCGGTCACTAGCCGGTCACAGGAGTGTGGTGTGCTGCTATGGCCGCCACATAGACTTTGAGCATGGAAGGGGGTGCGAATCTCGTCCATTAGCTCTTGTAGGAAGGAAAGTACCAGAGGTACTTCGCATGACAAAAAGTCCTGGTTCCGGACTGAACACCAGTCAGAGAAAAAAAAACACTTAAGAGCACAGGTAGCCTTCAGTTACCAGTCTATCCCACAGTCCTCTAAAATCGCAGAGCGGGATATATGACGAAACACTTATCTTTGTGGGAAAAATAATTAAACTTGGCTTACTTCCAAAATTTCATGTAATTTCTATTGCTTTCCATGTTCAAGGACTTTGCCATTTGTTTTTAATTTTAATGGACTTTTAAATCATTAAATGCACATGATCACGTTTGAATCACATTAAAAGCGTAATTTCGGCATTGTTCACTTCCGCATAACATCTGCATAACCATTGTTATAACATCTTTATAACATTCTGTTGGACCCACCGTAGTGGTAAAAAAAATTGCTATCGTCGTTTTGTTGCACTTTTTCAAAACAAAAATTTCTGATAGTAATCAACTATCAGAATTTTCAACGCAATACCATTTCTAACTGTCAAAATAGTTTCATGACAATTTGTTCCATTTATGAAATATAAAATGTATCATAAATTGTGTATTCAAACATCATAGAAATAAGGCTACCAACCAACATAACTGATGTTCCAGCATTGTATAATTTAATATGCTGTTGCTTTAATTAAAAGTGTAAGTTTGAGGTTGTTTTGTGTCATGAATTTTCTTTGGGGGGCCCAAAGTGATGCACCCTACACAAAGGGGGCCTCATGCTGAAAACGTTTGAGAACCTCTGATGTAGGCTATACTAATCTTTGAGGTCTGTCATCTTGATGTACAGGCATTCATAACATTAACCAGTGATTTAGACTAACTAAAATTTATGTTTTTTGCATTCCAGTTTTCTGAAACTGAGGGCTAATGATGTTTAATATTGGCAACTCAAATGCGGTTACTGTTTGAAAATTCACGGTCAAGCTAGACGCGACAAAAAACAAAGTATGTGCGCGAATACTATGATTACGGTAATTTCAGGAACATCAGAGAGAGATCGCGCTTGCCATGTTTCGATATTGTTTTGTATGTACTACTTCTTTTCATCCTTATTATTTATACGCAGTGTCTTCATAATATGAAACAGATGTTTGGCTTACATACATCTCAAGGAATTTGCAGGCAAGGCCTTTCCCTCTGGACAAAGCTGAGATAAAGAAAATACATTTCTAACAATGGCCCCTTGATAAGATAATTATCATATAACATAATTATCATATCAAAGGGGCCATTGTTAGAAACTTATTTTCTTTATAGCCAAACATCTGTTTTTTACGGATTCAGCGGGAGCCTTAATGCTCTCATATTTGGGAGGAAGGGCTGGAGTGTCTGCGTCTCCTCCTCGACTGGAGAAGAAAGGACGGCAGAAACTAAATTTTTCCTCACAGCCAATTCCGCGTTTGGAAAAATATTCTTTTCTGTATTCTTAACTCTTTCTGGACCCCGATTCCAGTATTTTTCATCGTTTCCCAAGTTTTAAAGGACTTCTCCATCTAGGAGTTGTCCCAATTTGGGTCGCCCCACCCACAAAAAATCATATCCTTGGCACTTGCATATCAGTATCTTTAAACGAGGCCTCACGCGGGCCAACCTGCCAGGTTCGAAAGAAATGGTTCCGTAAAGAAGGCTTGATCATTCTGAATCATAAAATCCTTTGGAGTTTCATCAATTAACGGAGGACTTATTTTATTGCCCATTTTAAGCCACACAAAAATTTCTCCTCTAATTCAGAGTAAACAAATTTCAAAATAATCAAATAGAAAACAAAGGAGAGAAAAAGATTTCTGCGGTTTCGATTGTTAGTACATGTAGTCAAGGAAACAAAGAGATGAAAAGAGGGAAAAAATCTAAATAAACGATGTAATTATTCATTCACAACCCCAAAAGAACGAACGGAGCTCTGTGAAATATCTCGCGACAATATTTCCTTCTTACAAAAAGTAAGGATATCACCAAAAAAACGTAGGAAAGTGATCAATTTTTCTCACGTTCGTCCCGCATTTATCAAAAACACGAGGATAACCGTCCACATAGATACCATAATTTTGCCATAGTCAGCCAAACTTCCTGTCCGCAACCGTTATTTACTTTTAAAACCTACTTTTTCGAACTTCTCCTAGACCGTTTGTCCGATTTTCACCAAAATCGAATCGTATCATCTCCAGACCGTGCCGACTAAAAGTTATGGATTTCATGTTGATAGACAAAACCTTTTTTGTGTACCGCAGCAGCAAAGTTGAGGCATGATGCCAAAATGACTATTCAGGCTTTATCTCTGCAATGCCTTGACATATTGACAGCAAACTTTGTATGTGTCATTGTCACCTCACTCTGACCACACCACATACATTTCGTAATTGCACCACCTATTGGTCGAAAGTGATAAACCATTCAATTATATTTTGGTAACGCTTTAGATCACAGCCCGGAGAGTACTGTGTAATTAAGATGAATTTACAACGTAACTTTCTGTAATTACAGTGTACCTATAAATTACTACATGTAAGTATAAGGGTACAATATGTTGAGTTTAGGGAATAAAGGAACAACAAGAACATTTAAAAAATCATTATACTGTAAGTATTAGAACTAAGGGGTACTTATTCTACTATTATGATATAACAATCTTACTTTTGGAGCAATTTAGCGAGAACATTACACTGCGTACCTTTTTGTAATAATGGTGTACCAATGCATACTATATAGGCTTTTTAAAAATTACAGGGTACATATCTATGCATTTATACAGTTGTTGTTTTTTTATAGCAAAAAGATGTTTAAGTTTGGGCTTACATGTTTCAAGGCAAGTAAAGCTAAAACTATTTTAAAAAATGAAATACTGGGAAATATACTCTTCTTCCATGTAGTTACAGGCAAGTGGTTCTTGTTACCCTCCTTGTACAGGGTAAGTAGGCTACAATAAAAATACATACACACAATCTTATATCACTGATATCACAACCTTTATTTGAAAAACAACTTATTGCAGTTGGTCTGAAGTGATAAGAGTTTTTTCTAAAACCCTTCATTTGTGTTAATCTGAAGAAGGAAAGTCATATACATCTTGGATGGCATGAGGGTAGAGTAAAAGATGAGTAAATGGTGAGGACGTATTTCTGGGTGTACTGCATTTAATTTGATACATAATACAGAATAGCAAGAGACATAATTTCTTCTTCAGATTCATCAGTGGAAAGAAAGAAAAAGAGGGAGAGGAACAAAAGCAAGAAGCCAAGCAAGAGAAAAAAGGGGGGACAAAACGTGCTACTTTCTGTCAAGACTTAAGCATTTGAAATTAATTGTTGATTAAAAAAAGCAGTTTTAAAACAAAAAAGAAGTGTTGTAAATCTGTTTTGATTTAAGTTGTTTAATTCTACTTAGCCTTAAAATCATCTTAAAATGTATTTAATTGTTCCTTGCTGCAGTTGGTCTGACACTCCCAGGCATGTTGGTATGTCTTATCATGTTCAAGCGCTTGGCCCCGATAATTGCTGCTTGCAGCTATATTTCTTTGTGTATTTACTGCAAGCTCATGTGTGTCTCTAGTTCCTGGTAAGGTCTTGTCCTTAGAGTTCCATGGGGATGTTCTCTAGTTTCTTGTTGTGCTTATACAGTATGCTATTAATAAACTGCAGTTGTGGATCTACAGTACACTCTTACATTCTGAGACTCTTCGTTACATATTCAGTACTACAGCATGCAAGTGAGTCAGATGCTGCTATAATAAAGTATGCATAAGTAATTCATATGAATTAATGAACTAATTAATGGATGTCATACAAAAACTAGGTTTAAACACTTTAGAATAAAGGTCCGTCATTAAGGTAACTATGCAGGAAGTATTGCAGGGCAAATGAGTTGGCTTATTAGCCGAACACTTCAGCTATTAACTATATGGAAACGATATTAACTAATCAGTAAAAACAAATTTGAGACTGAGACTGATCCTTATTTAATTATTGATTACCTAATAAGAAACTAGGAATCTTGTTTCCATATTAATTAATAGCTGGAGTGTTAATGTAGCCTATACCTGCAGAGATTAGCCAGGAAATTCCTTCTCTTCAGGGTGGGTAGTAACGAAGTACATTTATTTTGATACATTTATTTGAGTATTTTTTGTGTACTTTTAAGAGTAGATTTAAAGCTACAATATGTAAAAAAAATTCACCGCTAGGGTCGCTGAGCCTCTTACAATAACAAAGGCGTAGGTCGATGACGCAGAGATAAGCGGAATGATGGGACTTGCTGTCATGCTGATGGATCAAATAATGTTTATGGATGAGTGAAAACATTCATGTTTTGTTACATGACTGTGTTATGAAGCAGGTCGCGATTGCTAATGAGAGACAGATATCAGCGCCACACGCGAGTCACGCGGATATAAAGGAATAAGGACATCTAATTCTACCGAACTACCCGCAAGTGCTGAATTACTACTCACACAGGCCAGTTTATTTGACGAATTAAACTTGTGAGGTAACGCAGCGCTGTTTCACTTGGTATAACTATCATACTAAACAGCATTTGAGTGTGTTGAAATTTATAATGTTATTCTATGTGTTAGTTTGTTTGCTATATGAGACTAGCAGTAAGCTAGATCACCATTAGAATAGCATACTGATCATATTCTAACATTTTATCATGTTGAGCTATATAACATTGATTCGTTTAATGTACATTTGCTCACCTGTCTAATAAAGTACATGCAAGATCGGCGTCCCTGTCAAGTCATGAGTCGTGAAGCTCTGTCAAGTCCAAGTTAGTCGCGGCGAGGAGCTCTCGGCATCTCGAAAATGCCACGCTGATAATGATCTTCGTTTTAGTTCTCCTTTTGTCCCAAAGTCTGCTTGCCATGGGTCCATAATGCTTGAACGAAACAACAACAGCGTGCCGCTAGACGTGATGCACTAGCAGTTGTCCAAGTCTGTCGCCATGGTTACTATGGCAGTACAAGCGGAAACCAGGGATAACGCGGATATTACGTCATTGACAGGCACAAGTGAACAGGGACGGGCACTTTTAAAATGTGACTTTCTCTGAACTACAAATTCTTGGAAACATTAGGATAATGGAAGTACCCAATTGAAAAAAAGACATATTATACTGTTTCAATACAGAAGACATTGATCCATCCATT
>JAVALU010002119.1:0-174662 GCA_030770095.1 Gila robusta | reverse complement strand
TGACAGTTTAGGTGTACGGAGTAGCATATGCTGTTACAGTACAAAAATCATTATGACAGTTGTTATATTAATAAACATTATACTTTAGGTCACCGTTAAACAAAATCATTACAGTAATCTTCTAAAAGATATATAGAAGATACGACTGTATTAAAACTTTAAAGATATAATTTAAACAATCTTTTCATTTTAAAAGATCATATTTAAACTTTTAAGATTATACTTTGAAATAAATTTTGTACGAACAAACCTTTGGCTCTGGAAAGGCGTTAGCAGACTACCATCACGCGATGCACAGAGGCTCATCTGCTCTGTCACCCTATATCCTGAAGCTAGCATTATTGTCAGTATTTCTCTGAAGATGTGCTGGTGATCGGAAGGACCTCCTATCAATGGGGGGTCGGGCTGAGGCATCACAGATTCTAAATGTCATCATTGTTGCTCTCTCACTAATGATAGGCCTATGTGATGATTTTCTCACAGATACTACTTAAGAAATTATTGAACTTTTCACACAATGTGTGAGATGACTTGTGAGACCCCCAAATTTCAAAGTTCTTTACATGCACCCTGATAATAAAACATATAGTCAAGTTTTTCCACAGACCATCGATGTAGAATATTTGTTTTTATTAAGACTTTTAATAATTCATTGAATTTAATTTAAAACATCTTTTATTTTTAAAAGATATAATTTAAACTTGATTAACTTTTAAGATTAACACTAACAAAACATTCACAATGTCTCATACTGCTCACTGAATACACACACACACACACACACACACACACACGCACGCGCATACGCACACGCGCTCACACACACACACACACACACACACACAGACACATTCCTCCTCCACTCTGAATCACAGACTGTCAAAACGCCGGTGTGGGAGAAAAACACTCGGGGATATTTTGTATCAAAACTTTAAACTTATTGCATCTTTGTAAATACATTCATACTGTCACGGTGTGGGTTTGTGTTTTGTTCCTTGTTTTTGTCTGTCATGTGTTTCCCTGTCTTTTCATGTTCAGCTGTTCCCCGTTTTGTTGATTAGTCTCCCCATGTGTTTCTGATTAGCCACGCCCCCTTGTTATCTTGTTTAGCTTGTTTGCCTGTGTATTTATACCCTTGTTCTTCAGTTGGTGTTTGTCGGTCGTTGTTTGATGTTAGATGTTCCCAGTTCCTTGTCCTGTGTGCCTTGTTCTGAGTTTCATTGGATTACCTGTTTGTTTTATTAAAGTGCTTGCATTTGGATTCGCTCTCTGCTTCATTCATCCTTGCTGCATCGTAACACATACGTTATATGGACAATGATGTGTTGGGATTTACTTCTTCAACTCTCTGAAAATGTACGATGATTTTCTTTATTTTGTGTTTATCTAAAACTAAAATAATTGTTGCACTGTGTTTCAGTAAATTTAGAAAAGATGTTTATTTTTAAAATGAACGATATACTCATATAATTTATATACTTTTAAAGAACAATGTTTTTCAACTTTTTCAATTGCCGCTAGTGTGAAAATATGTGTCATTATTAGAAAAACTCTGAAATATTATATTTGTAAATGACTAAATGTAAATTTATGATCATTTCATTTATACACTTTTAAAGATCAATGTGTTTCAACTTTAGTGTAAGATATTTTGTAAATGACTAAATGTACCTTTTATAACCATTTTATTTGATATACTTTTAAAGATCAATGCTTTTTCAACTCTAGTGTAAAATATGTGACATTATTAGAAAATCTCTTTTTCTCACTTTCACCGTCCTCAGCAATCCCCTCTTCTCTGGAATGTGGAGGGAGATCCTGGGAAGCCGCGTGTCAAAGTTCAAACATAAAACCTTCACAACTTCCATTAAATCAAACCCTTATACCCATGAGGCCAGACACATGGCGGTAGATTTACTTCTTCAACCCAGGTGAAATTTCTCACTGTCCACGGCAATGTGCTCAGGAATGCGCGGGCTGGTTGGGAGGGAGAGGGATTCCGGGACCAAATCTTCCGGAGTTATAAAAGTTATTATCCCCCGGTCAATAGGGCAAAACCAACCGTCAAAATGACATATTATATCCTGGTCAATAGGGCAAAATCAACCGTCAAAATGATATATTATTTCCCCTGGGTCAATAGGGCAAAACCACATGTCAAAATGACATATTATTTCCCCTGGGTCAATAGGGGAAAACTAGCTGTCAACTTGATCAATCGCTAACAAGGGCAAAGGTTAATGCCTACACCGGAGGTTCACCGGAAGGGCAGGTGAAATTTTTGTTTATCTAAATCTAAAATAATTGAATCAGTAGATTTTTATTAAGATATTTATTTTAAAGGAATGAATGCTTTTCAACTTTAGTGTAAGATATGTGGCATTAAAACTCTTTTTCTCACTGTCCCCAGCAATGCGCTCAGCAATGCGGGTATCGGGTGTCACGCACACACATTTAGCTCAGAGACTGTCAAATGCAAAGGGCTGTGAGAGAGAGAAACGCGTGCGGGATCTTTTTTTC
The DNA here is from genome assembly GCA_030770095.1 of Gila robusta. Lineage (NCBI taxonomy): Eukaryota > Metazoa > Chordata > Actinopteri > Cypriniformes > Leuciscidae > Gila > Gila robusta. The sequence goes on along the minus strand of JAVALU010002119.1, from coordinate 172,142 downwards.
ACCACTATTTTTTGTTTTTAAAATAATTGCTTCAGTAAGATATTTATTTTATATACTTTTAAAGGAACACCATGCTTCCCTTTCAAGGGAACTCGAGCTGCGTTTGAGACACGGTGGGAACGCTCTGCGTGATTACGTCGTGAAGCACGTGTAAAATCAGTCCAATGGAAGCCCGCTACGACATAGGTGACGTCATAAACCAGGAAACTATAAAGCAACCCTGAAATCAGACCGCGATAGCTTCTGTACCTTCAGCAAGCGCTCTCTGTGATATCTGTCCTTGTCTATTTATTGTTGTCTGTCAAGCCCAATATATATACATATATCTATCACTATGGCGAGCAAGCAAGATTATAGACAGTGTGTTGTTCCCTGCCCTCGTTATATTACGGGTGGGGACACACATCAGCTTTGTGTTGCTTGTTTGGGAGTGGAGCATGCCCAGTCAGTCCTCGAGGGGGCTGATTGTGAGCATTGTATGAGTCTATCTATGAAGACACTCCGCTCTCGCCGATCGTTCTTCGAGGAGGACGGTTCGGTTCGCGTTCCCCGGGGTGCGGGTCCCGCTGCTGCTGAGGCTCAGCGTCGACTTTCATCTTGGGGTTCGCAGATGGATCTAGTAGCGGGGTTTGAGACGGGCCCTGCCCTTTCTCAGCCCTTACCTGCTGGATCCGGTGTCTCTGCCCAGGAAGGAGCCCGCTCTGTGGCTTCTCCTTCCCGGGCTGGGGCACCAATATTGCGGCTATCCAGTTCTGAGGATCTGGATGTCGCGAGTATGGGGGATTTTGAGTGTTCGCCAGCTCATACCCCTGTTGATGAGGAGCTTATGGAGGTTTTATCTCGTGCTGTAGCTAAATTAAATATTGAGTGGCCAGCCGATGATGTTGTATCTAGAAAAAGTCTGTTAGATGAACGTTATCTACCATCTAGATCACGACCTCCTCGTCGGGAACTCCCGTTTTTTCCCGATCTCCACACTGAGGTGTCGAGATCGTGGATCAAACCGGCATCTTTCAGAGTACATAACCCTCAGACCAGTAATTATAGTAAAATTCAAGGTATTGAGCACTATGGTTATTTATCTATTCCTCGCGCGGAAGACACACTAGCGAGTTATCTTTCCCCCCCGAGTCATTTTTTTCTCTGAAAGCCCCGACGTTACCCACCAAACCTTTAAAAAATACATCTTTATTGGTGGGTAAAGCGTATTCGGCAGCAGGTCAGGCCGCGGCATGCTTGCACACTATGTCAATTCTCCAAGCATACCAGGCTGACCTGCTGAGGGACATAGACGATTGTGAGGAAGTTAGTGCTGACGCAATTCGAGAATGCGTCGCACGACAGATCTGTCTCTCTGGCCACGGAACGTCATTTGTGGTTGAATTTATCAGAAATAAAAGATAAAGATAGATCTGTTCTTCTGGACGCACTGCTGTCACCTACAAGTCTGTTCGGCGACGCTATAAATTGTGTCGTCGATAGGTTTCAAGAAAATAAGAAACAAGCGGCTGCGTTTCAGAGGTTTCTTCCTCGCCGGTCTAGTGTCCCCGAGGCTGCTCGTAGTACAAAGTCTGAGCAGCCTCGTCCGTCTACGAGCTCCGCTCACAGAGTCCAGCAAAAACAGAGCGTCGCCGCTCGGGCACCTCCTCAATCTGAGGTTCCTGAGTGGCGGTCGCAGTCCAAGCCTGTTAGAGGTAGACAAGATCTGAGGACTGTTATCTCTAGGAGAGCTTGGTCTAAGAAGAAGAAGTCCTGACGCCAAGGCTATCAGGATTCTGAGGGTGATCCCCTCCAGGGAGGAACGATTCCGAGGAACCGTCCCTCCTTGGCACCCTCCGGGGGGCGACTCTCCGAGGAGAGCAGCAGCGTTGCCACTTCGGTTGTTCCCTGCCGGTTCGCCGCTTCAGGGCGCCGAGGTGTCAGCGTCCCTGTGCAATCCTCTGAGGAGGGTTGTAGAACGGTCAGTTCGGTTGTTCCCTGCCGGTTCGCCGCTTCAGGGCGCCGAAATGATTGTTCAATCAAATCCAGAGGCCAGTCTCGAGAGACTGGTTCCCTTATCGGAATTTCTGGCAGCGTGGAAACTTCTGCCAAATATTTCTCTATGGGTCCTGCACATAATAGAAAAGGGTTACAGAATTCAGTTCGGTTCTCGTCCGCCCAGATTTCAAGGGGTCCTCCCCACGGTAGTGGACTCACAGCAGGCTCTGGTTATGGAGCAGGAAGTACTGACACTTCTTTAAAAAGGAGCTATAGAAAGGGTTTCTCCTCCCAGCAGAGAGTAAGGGTTTTACAGCCGTTACTTCATTGTTCCAAAGAAGGATGGAGGGTTGCGTCCTATTCTAGATCTGCGCCAGTTAAACAGCAGAGTTCAGAAACTCAAGTTCAGAATGCTTACACTCAAACAGATTGTATCACAGATTCAGTCCGAGGACTGGTTTGTCACAATAGACTTGAAGGACGCGTACTTCCATGTATCTATCCATCCTCATCACAGGAGGTTCCTGAGGTTCGCTTTCGGGGGCGAAGCATACCAATATCGGGTTCTTCCATTTGGCCTAGGTTTATCTCCCACCTTTACAAAATGCGTGGATGCAGCTCTGGCTCCGTTGAGACTCCAGGGCATCCGCGTATTAAATTACATCGACGATTGGTTGATTTTAGCTCAGTCAGAGCAGGTGGCAGTTCAGCATCGAGATGTTGTTCTGTCCCACATAAAGAGTTTGGGGTTGCGGCTCAACACCAAAAAGAGTGTGCTCCTTCCTGCTCAGAGGACCACTTTTCTAGGTGTAATTTGGGATTCGACCACAATGCAGGCACGTCTGTCTCCTGCTCGTATTTCTGCGATTCTCACAGCCGCAAAGAATGTGAAACTAGGCCAGTCACTCACTGTAAAACAGTTTCAGAGACTGTTGGGTCTCATGGCAGCTGCGTCCAACGTTATTACTTTTGGCCTTCTGTACATGAGACCCCTGCAGTGGTGGCTCAGGACCAAGGGGTTTTCTCCGGGGGAAATCCGTTCCGCAAGATCAAGGTCACGCGGCTATGCCTTCGTGCCTTGGTCATGTGGAAGAAACCTTGGTTCCTCGCCCAGGGCCCAGTGTTGGGGGCCCCTTGTCGACGCGTCACGCTTTCGACGGATGCTTCCCTCACGGGATGGGGGGCGGTCATGAGTAGCCGCTCGGTGCAAGGTCTTTGGCAGGACCATCAATGTTCCTGGCACATAAATCGTCTGGAGTTGATGGCGGTATTTCGAGCTCTCAAATATTTCCTGCCAGACCTGAGAGGCCATCATGTGTTGGCCCGCACAGACAACACTTCGGTGGTCTCCTATATCAACCATCAGGGGGGTCTGAGGTCACGTCATCTTTGCAAATTGGCCCATCAGATCCTCCTATGGGCCCAGGGGAAGTTATTGTCGCTCAGGGCGGTATATATCCCGGGGCGTCAGAATGTGGGAGCGGATATTCTGTCGAGACAGGGGCTGAGGCCCGGGGAGTGGAGACTTCACCCCGAAGTGGTGGAGCTCCTGTGGGAAGAGTTCGGTCGTGCTCAGGTAGACCTTTTCGCATCATCAGATTCAACCCATTGTCCCATGTGGTTCTCTCTAACGCACCCAGCTCCTCTCGGTCTGGATGCGATGGTGCAGGTGTGGCCGAGGCTGCACCTGTACGCCTTTCCCCCGATATCTATGCTTCCGGGGGTTCTGGAGAGGGTTCGCCGAGAAGGGGCTCGTCTGCTACTAGTAGCCCCTTATTGGCCGACCCGAGTATGGTTCTCGGACTTGGTGTCTCTGCTGGATGGCTCCCCCTTGGAGATTCCACTCAGGGGGGACCTCCTGTCCCAGGCCGGGGGCACGATATTTCACCCTCGGCCGGAGTTGTGGAAACTGTGGGCCTGGCCTCTGAGGGGGCCCGGCTCAGGGAAACCGGTCTCTCGACCGATGTTGTAGAAACCATTCTTCAATCCAGAGCTCCTTCCACGAGAAGGCTGTATGCGTTAAAATGGAAACTTTTCACCACTTGGTGTGTTGAACGTCAGTTAGATCCTGTTAACTGCCCTGTTGGTTCAGTTCTTGATTTTCTGCAAGACCGTTTCTCTGCCAGGTTATCTCCTTCTACCCTAAAGGTTTACGTGGCGGCTATATCGGCCTACCACACCCCTCTGGGGGGTACTTCTATCGGGAGAAACCCTTTAATTACTCGCTGTAACGATGGTTCAGTAGGAGGGATGAAAGAAGACAAGGGTCGGCGTAACGGGGACTCGTACACTTTATTAAATAAACACAAAAATAAAGAAAAGGTGCGCCACATGCGCGTTCACCGTAGACTCGTCTACAGCACAGTTCATAAATACTCCTTCCTGCTGACACAGCTCTCAATCCACTCTTCCCGATGTGTAACTCAGTCCATTCATAAAACTCTTTCCGATGTGTAACTCAGTCCATTCATAAAACTCTTTCCGATGTGTATCCTCAGTCCGATTGTCAGTCAGCAGGTCGTGAGTGTTTGGTACGAGTTCCCAGTCCTTCTCTCTCTCGCTCTCTTGCATCAGCCGGTTTATATGCGGTCTCCCCACGCCAATTACTGCAATCAGACACAGGTGTTCGTCATTTTGCACTTGACCCACTTACTTACCGCTCGGCTCCTCCCTCACTCTCCCACTGCAAACTCCGCAAAACCACGCCCCCCTCATCACATACCCCCACCGCCCGACTCAGGCCGGGGAGCCATCCGGCCTGCAGCCCCCCCCCTCCTCCTCCTGGAGAGGAAGTCAGCCACAGCCATCTGCGCCCCCGACCTGTGGACCACCTGAAATTTAAAAGGTTGTAACGCCAGATACCAACGGGTGATCCGCGCGTTGGTATCTTTCATGCGGTGGAGCCATTGGAGGGGAGCATGGTCCGAACAGAGGGTGAATTCCCGTCCCAAGAGATAATAGCGGAGGGTGAGAACGGCCCATCTGATGGCAAGACATTCTTTCTCAATGGTGCTGTACTTAGTCTCTCTCTTAGAGAGCTTGCGACTAATGTCTTCATTCACCCTCTATCTCCTGGGACAGGACAGCACCCATCCCCCTGTCCGACGCGTCCGTCTGCAGAATAAAAGGGAGAGAAAAGTTAGGAGCCTGTAAGAGCGGTCCGCCACACAGAGCAGCCTTTATCTGGGTAAAGGCCTGCTGACACCGCTCCGTCCACTGGACGGTATCTGGTGCATCCTTTTTAGTTAGATCAGTCAGCGGGCTAGCGAGGTCCGAATAATTAGGCACAAACCTTCTGTAATATCCTGCTAGCCCCAGGAACTGTCTAACCTCCTTTTTGGTCTTAGGTCTCGGACAGGTCACAACTGCTGCAGTCTTATCAATTTGGGGACGCACCTGTCCATGACCCAAGTGGAAGCCCAGATACCTAACCTCCACACGCCCAACCGCACATTTCTTCGGGTTGGCCGTGAGCCCGGCCCCTCGCAGCGCCCCGAGGATAGCCCGCAAATGCTTCATATAACGCTGCCAATCATTACTATAAATGATAATATCATCCAAGTAAGCAGCGGCATATGCAGCATGCGGCCGGAGAATTCTGTCCATCAGGCGCTGAAAGGTTGCCGGAGCCCAGAACAAGCCGAAAGGAAGAGTGACAAATTGGTGTAATCCAAACGGCGTTGTGAAGGCAGATTTTTCTTTAGACATTGGAGTTAAGGGGATCTGCCAATATCCCTTCGTTAAATCCAGTGTCGAATAAAATCGAGCGGTGCCGAGCCGATCAAGCAACTCGTCAACCCGAGGCATTGGATACGCGTCGAATTTCGACACAGCATTCACCTTGCGATAATCCACACAGAACCGGACCGAGCCGTCAGGTTTTGGTACCAAAACTATCGGGCTTGCCCAGTCACTGTTGGATTCTTCTATTACCCCCATGTCCAGCATAGCCTTCAGTTCCTCCTGAACTACTTTCTTTTTATGTTCAGGTAAGCGATAAGGCCGGCTGCGCACTACTACACCCGGCTCGGTCTCAACATGGTGCTGAATGAGGTCGGTTCGGCCGGGCAGGGGCGAGAACACATCAGCAAACTCCGTTTGTAAATTACGTATATCAGTGATTTGGAACGGCGAGAGGTGGTCTCCACCAGCGGCCAGAGCGAGTGATTGAGACTTTGAATTTGCCTCTGGACCAAGATCCTCCTCCCCACTCACTACCGTTGCCAACATCACTGACTCCGCCTCGCTCCATTTTTTAAGGAGATTGAGGTGGTAAACCTGATGTGCCCCTCGCCTATCCGTACGAACGACTTCATAGTTGAGATCCCCAACTCGCCGTGTGACCTCAAAGGGTCCTTGCCACTTCGCGAGTAATTTCGAACTGGACGTGGGGAGTAATACAAGTACTTTATCTCCCGGTGCAAATTCGCGTAGTCTAGCCCCCCTGTTGTACAGCCAACTTTGTTTGTCCTGGGCCTGTAACAAATTCTCCATAGAAAGCCGCCCCAAAGTGTGGAGTTTTGTTCTCAGGTCCATGACATATTGAATTTCATTTTTGCTATTCAAAGGTCCGTCCTCCCAAGTTTCTCTAAGCACGTCCAGCACCCCGCGGGGCTGACGCCCATAAAGAAGCTCGAAGGGGGAAAACCCCGTGGAGGCTTGGGGGACCTCGCGTACAGCGAACAAGAGGGGTTCTAGCCACTTATCCCAATTTTTGGCGTCTTCCTGTACGAACTTCCGAATCATTGACTTCAACGTGCGATTAAAGCGTTCCACCAGTCCGTCTGTTTGTGGGTGATAGACGCTGGTGCGAACCGATTTAATGCCCAATAATTCGTAAAGCTTGCGAATAGTACGTGACATAAACGCCGTGCCTTGGTCGGTGAGAATCTCCTTTGGGATTCCCACCCGGGAGATTAACTGAAACAGTGCGCTCGCTACGCTCTTGGCTGAAATGTTGCGAAGCGGCACTGCTTCTGGGTATCGTGTTGCATAATCCACTAGGACTAATGCAAAGCGATGCCCTCGTGCGGATCGTTCTAATGGCCCGATGAGGTCCATGCCAATTCTCTCGAAGGGGACCTCCACTAAAGGAAGGGGGCACAACGGTGCTTTTGGGTTGGCCGGTGGGTTTACCAACTGACATTCACGACAAGACGCGCACCACTTGCGCACGTTCTCGTGAATGCCCGGCCAAAAAAATCGGGTCATTAGACGATTTAGTGTTGCTGTCTGCCCTAAATGCCCAGCCATCGGATTACAATGAGCCGCCTGGAAAAGCATTTCCCGACGGCTTTTCGGAACTAACAACTGTGTTGTATCTTGCTTTGTCTGGGCGTCCTGGGTCACCCGATACAACTTATCTTTTATAATTGCGAAATAAAGATATGAAAGAGGTCGGTCTGGGTGGAGAGGCTGTCCGTCGATTGTGCGGACCTGATCAAATGCATTTTTAAGCGTTTCATCTCGGGACTGCTCCAGAGGAAAGTCATCACGCTCCGAAAGATCCTGTCTTTCAACAGCGTTCCGATCCTCTGGCGCAGGTTCCGATGGTCCCGGCACAGCCTCTCCCACCTGAGCGACCGCTCCCTTCCCCCGCTTCCTTTTATTCCCAGAAACACCCGCACATAAATGTCCCAATAACACTTTAAACCCCGGCCAATTTTATTTCCCAAAATTAGCAGGTGTCGGAGGTGCTGACTTACGGCTACCTCCACACTATGCTTTTGGCCCCTAAATTGGATCGTGACTGGCATTAAGGGATACTCCACCACTTCTACGTGCACACACCTTACCTTAACCATGCGGCTATTATCCAATGCCCCAGGTTGAATCAGATTTTGATGGATGGAGGTTTGGTTACAGCCTGAATCCACCAAAGCCTGAAAAGTACCCCCCTATAAAGGTACTCACTGGTATTTGATACAACCCAGCTCGATCGGGGGCGGCCTGCGGTGTGTCAGGGACCCTGACCAGGGTCCCCACCTCCATTACTGGACACTGATCGATAAAATGACCAGGGTCCCCGCAACGCCAACAGGCCGGCCCAGTCCTTCCCGCCGCCCCAGTGGCAGTGGTAGGGAGTGGAGGGAAACCGGACGCGGAGGCTGCCCCCCTAGGCGGCGGTCTAGGTGCGGGGACAGGCTCTGCCCCGGTGCCGGTTCTCCAACGGGGCGCCGGCCTAGGAGAGAAATTCCCACAGGACCTAGGGAGAGGAAGAGGGCGAGAAGAAACAGAAGGAGGGGGAAGAGAGGGAGAGAGAGAGAGAGAAGCTGCTGGAAGGGGTTCGCCGACCCCTGGGCACGCCACCATCTGGTCCTCCGCCAACTGGATGGCCTGGTTCAGTGACGTCGGGCGGTGGCACTGGACCACTGCGCGGTCCTCCGGGGGAGCCGCACCACGAACTGCTCCAGTACCACCTGGTCTATGATTGCCTCGACGTCTTGTTCCTCGGCCATCAGCCATTTGCGGCACGCGTCCCGGAGCTGTTGCGCGAAGACGAAGGGCCGACTGGACTCCCCGAGCTCCAGGGTCCGGAACCGCTGTCTGCTTTGCTCAGGGGTCCGGCCGACCCGCTGTAGGATGGCGCGCTTGAGGTCCTGATAGACCAGGAGGTTCGGGACTGGCAGCTGCTGTGCGGCGATCTGCGCCTCTCCGGACAGCAGTGGGATCAACCGCTCGGCCGTTCTCTCGAACAGGTCGAGAAACGCTTCCGGGTCGTCCAGTGGACCCATTTTATGGAGCGGGATGGTCTGAGCCGAGGCTGAAGCTGGCGTTGATGGTCCGGCCCGTCCCTCCCGGTCCATCCAGCTCCGGAACAGCTTGCGGTCTTCCTGCTGGCCGCGGAGGAGCGCCTCGAACCGGCGCTCCTGTTCCTCCTTCACGGCCAGCAGGGCACGATGTTGTTCCTGGTGTAGACCCGCGAGCGTGTGGATGACATCCGCAAATGGGGACGGAGACTGTCTGGCGGCGGCTTCTTCTTCCATCCCGGGTTTCGGCACCAGTGTAACGATGGTTCAGTAGGAGGGATGAAAGAAGACAAGGGTCGGCGTAACGGGGACTCGTACACTTTATTAAATAAACACAAAAATAAAGAAAAGGTGCGCCACATGCGCGTTCACCGTAGACTCGTCTACAGCACAGTTCATAAATACTCCTTCCTGCTGACACAGCTCTCAATCCACTCTTCCCGATGTGTAACTCAGTCCATTCATAAAACTCTTTCCGATGTGTAACTCAGTCCATTCATAAAACTCTTTCTGATGTGTAACTCAGTCCATTCATAAAACTCTTTCCGATGTGTATCCTCAGTCCGATTGTCAGCCAGCAGGTCGTGAGTGTTTGGTACGAGTTCCCAGTCCTTCTCTCTCTCGCTCTCTTGCATCAGCCGGTTTATATGCAGTCTCCCCACGCCAATTACTGCAATCAGACACAGGTGTTCGTCATTTTGCACTTGACCCACTTACTTACCGCTCGGCTCCTCCCTCACTCTCCCACTGCAAACTCCGCAAAACCACGCCCCCCTCATCACACTCGCTTTCTCCATGGTACACTGAGGTTGAGACCTGCACTGCACTCTAGAGCACCGGCGTGGGACTTGGCCATTGTACTTGAGGGTCTGGCTTTGGCTCCCTTCGAGTCCATCGAGGAGGTTTCAGAAAAATTCCTCACCCTAAAAACTTTATTTTTCCTTGCTATTTCATCTATCAAGAGAATTGGTGATTTACATGCTCTATGCATGCATTGGTTTATGAAGCGGCCGGACAGCCTTCACCTATGGCTGTGCGGGCCCATTCTACTCGGAGTATGGCGGCCTCTATGGCCTTAATTTCGGGTGTTTCCCTTCTTGACGTTTGTAATGCGGCAGGATGGTCCTCTCCGCATACATTTGTCAGGTTTTATGACCTTGACCTCTCCACTCCTGGGGCGAGGTTGCTTGCTTCTTAGTGTGCGCAGGACTTTCACACAGAACGGGCATTTGTCACTATGGCGTAGTGGGTATGGGGTTCCCACCGCGTCTCAAACGCAGCTCGAGTTCCCTTGAAAGGGAACGTCTCAGGTTACGTATGTAACCCTGGTTCCCTGATAGGGAACGAGACGCTGCGTTTGCCTGCCATACTTCCTGCATGCCCTGATCGACTTGCTTCAGGCTTTTCAGAAGCTATCGCGGTCTGATTTCATGGTTGCTTTATAGTTTCCTGGTCTATGACGTCACCTATGTCGTAGCGGGCTTCCATTGGACTGATTATACACATGCTTCACGACGTAATCACGCAGAGCGTTCCCACCGCGTCTCAAACGCAGCGTCTCATTCCCTATCAGGGAACCAGGGTTACATATGTAACCTGAGACGTTTTTTCAACTTTAGTGTAAAATATTTGTAAATGACTAAATGTACATTTTATGATCATTTCATTTATACACTTTTAAAGATCAATGTGTTTCAACTTTAGTGTAAGATATTTTGTAAATGACTAAATGTACATTTTATAACCATTTTAAAGATCAATGCTTTTTCAACTTCTGTGTAAAATATGTGACATTATTAGAAAAATCTCTTTTTCTCACTGTCCACGGCAATGTGCTCAGGAATGCGTGGGCTGGTTGGGAGGGAGGGGGATTCCGGGACCAAATCTTCCGGAGTTATAAAAGTTATTATCCCCGGTCAATAGGGCAAAACCAACCGTCAAAATGACATATTATATCCTGGTCAATAGGGCAAAACCAACCATCAAAATGATATATTATTTCCCCTGGGTCAATAGGGCAAAACCACCTGTCAAAATGACATATTATTTCCCCTGGGTCAATAGGGGAAAACTAGCTGTCAACTTGATCAATCGCTAACAAGGGCAAAGGTTAATCCCCACACCGGAGGTTCACCGGAAGGGCAGGGGGCGGGGCTAGGTCAAATGTCACCATCAATCATCTTGACACAAGGTGCAAGCTTATAACTACTAACGTTACCTCATACCTCGGGTCCGGTTCGGGTCAAAAAATTTACTCGAATCAATGAACAGCATAATTAAAGCCCCAGTCTTACAGATCATTAACTAAAAAAAGTTGTTTTAGGGTTTAGTTACCCTTTAAATAGGAAAATAGCGCTAGTGTCAAAAGTTCTGAAATTTCAGTAATCAGAATTTTATTCATAAATTACAACTTAAATTTCAACTACAAAGAATCTGTGCAGAATAATACAGATAATACAGTGTCAGCAACAGTTCTTTGGCGAAACTGCAAGGCAAATAGGAACAAGAAGTAGAGTCATCCTATGCCCCTTTATGATCCATCTTTCCACACATGGTTCTTGCTCTAAGTGGTCAAATCACTGATCCTTGTTCTCGCTTGATTTCGTTTTGTTCATTGTGTAGGAATAAATGGATATGTAATAATACAGTAAAAATCTGTTCACAGAAACAAAGCATTGAGATGAGACGTGAATCTATTATCTGCAGCCTCATTCTCTACCTTGGCGAGAAAGAAGAGGATCTTTTTGAAGATTGCCTGGTAACGCATATTTTTCTTTTAAATGATAGTTTGGTTTTACCATTTAAATTGCAAGTTAACCCTAAAGTAAGAGAGGGAAGGTATACAAAGGAATGGACATGTTCTGCTAAGTGATGGCCTAAAGCAGGGGTCGGCAAGTAAGTTTGGCAACGTGCCAAAAAAATGTTCAGACTATGCCCAGAACATAGTAAAAGGATAATTTAAGAAATTAATTAATGAAAAATGCAACTAGAATTGCCTGTGACAGACTGTTACAGTGTGTTAAATCCTTTAGTAGGACAGTCATTAACAAAAAGCCACATTTGTGTTGCGGGGTCCGGGTGTTACACTGGATGAATTAATAAAGCAGTAGTGACACGTAACCTGGCAAGTATCTTCATTCACCAACTTGCAACACAGACCGCCTTGCTAAAACAGACATATGAGGAAGATTCGGAATGGATAAAAATGACAAAAAAAATAAACAGGACTTAAATAAGCCCATTAATGGCATTGGGTCATGCTCTTAACAAACTATGTTTTATTTCCTCTTTCCATATCATGAATAATATAGTGTATCATTTTAATTGGCTTGTTACACAATGGAGCCTAACTTATTGTAATAATTATTTGACTTAGCCTACTTTTACACTCTTTTACAATTATTCCTTGGCATCTTGGCATTTTTTTTTATTGTTTGCTTGCTGGAGGTACGCTATTATGTCGTGTGCTGAGTGATGTTAACATTTAAGCTAGCTGGTGAGAGAAAATGGCACTATCAAAGAGTCTAAAGAAGAAAGTTGACAGCGAAAATAGGGCATACAAAGAAGAATGGAAAGACAACTATGCGTTTATCCTACCTAGTTTTGTGAATGCAAAGCCGGTGTGTCTTATCTGCAAAGAAACGATCCACAGACTCTTTTGAATGTCTTTCAGAACTTTTCAAATTAAAAGCTCTCAATTCGTCTCAAAATAAAACATTGCATTGAAGGCAAAATCACTTAGGACTAAGTGATTTTGAGTAACTGTTGCTGTCATGACAGATCTATTTCAGAACCAGCTGCTATCAAAATAAACTGGCTGCGGGCGTGGGTCAGATATTATTGCTGGCGGGCCAGTTTTGCCGGTTTCGCCTGTTGCCGACCACTGGCCTAAAGGGAACATTGATTATACTAAATTTGAACTAAATTTATATTTTACAATTATTCAAATTAAATTCCAAAACAAAACTCTTAGGCCATAGGATTGTAAAGGTTGAGAGAAAAGTTTATGGCTCAAAGCACATTCAAGCAACATAGTTCACCCAAAAATAAAAATGTTGTCATCATTTACTGTCCCTCAAGTTGTTCCAAACCTGTATGAGTTTCTTTCTTCTGTTGAACACAAAACAATATATTTTGAATAATTATGTGTAATCAAGTTGACATAGCCATTGGAAGTCTACTTTGGAAGTCAATGGTTACCGTCAACTGTTTGATTTACCAACATTCTTTAAAATGTCTTCTTTTGTGTTCAACAGAAGAAAGAAACTAAGAAAGAAAAAATATTATATAACTTGATGGAATCAAGCTCTCCCCAAAAGTGCAAGCATTAAAGATGAACTGAACTGAAATTTGAGTAAAGGTGATATAACAGATGTATTTTATTTATTCTCATTGGTACAATTATTAAAATGGCAGAATTTGTTAAAAGGGATTAAATGGTACGTTGAAAATGTTGTTGTTGTTACACGGGTGCCGCCATGTTGGATTTCAACATTCGGCTACGTCACTGGCATGGTAAGCTACTCCGTTGCCAACCAACACTAGAAGAGAAGCCATAGCATGTAAATAGTCTGAGACTAGCTGCCGGTATGCTGTCAACCTAAACAGTCTGAGAAAAGGATATAACAAGTTAGCCTAGCCTAGCCCAGTCGCCAATTCGTAAAATACACTGTTACATACCTGCTACTTATGGGGCGCTCCACAGTCTCAGCTCGGACATCCCTTAGTGATAGCATAGCCACCTCCAGCATGTCTCTCTCACCGCACAGCATCCAAAATGAACGGTGCATGGTGATGCATTTTTCGCCAATCAATAAATGTTCCAGGTTGACCTCTCTGCAACAGATCGATTCCGGTGCAGTGTCCATGCTCCGGCAGCACCCACACCCACACCAGTCACTTCCCCCCAAACGATCCTGTACTGTAGGTGGAGGTTGAAACTGATTGTCCTCCATGTGGTGGTAGTCAGATACTACTGGCCGGTCCCTCACAGGCTCAAATGCGTAACCCATGCCATTAAAATTACTAATTTTCGTGTGTGTATATAGGACCTGCAGCTGTTGCCTATATACCTTTGCGGGTTCTGCCATGCCAGTGACGTCATCGAAATTGCCAGCGTTCTTATACTAACAAACGCAATTTTTGTGTTGCTTAAAAAAAACCTATATTGATATTTTGAATTAAATTTTTTTAGTGTAATTTACTTTTAATTGTCATAAACAACACGTTATCAACGTTGATTCTTTCAGTTCAGTTCATCTTTAAAGATTAAGTTATCTATGCTATGGCATGACTACAAGCTTCAACTTTTTACACATTCAGCTGCTTATGAAGATGTTTTAATGCATTATGGTTTTAATGGCATACTTTAAAAAGCACTATTTCAGAGTGCTGGTTTGAATGTTGCAAATGCTTGAATGTTTCAGAGGGTTAGGCTATTAGGTTTAAATGTTGTTGTTTTGTTTTTTTAAGAATAGGGTTACAGTCCCTGGTGAAATGCAGTTGTACTAGTTATGAAGTATTACTGACTGCATCTGTGTCAAGAGACTACTGTGAATGTAATTTAGTAACTTTTGTTGATGATTGAAAAATAAACTGTTCACTTGTATTTTAGTTGTGTGATTTGTGAAAGATGCAGACAAAAATATTACAAATTGTTATTATTTATAAAAAAGAAATTAGCAATGTTTACATAGTTTTATACATTTATAATACTCCCTATAATTAAGTAAATGAAAAACTAAGCAAAAAATAAGTAAATTAAAGTTTACTTCAGTAAATGGTAATATTTACTTAATTTCATAAAAGCAAGCTTCCTGTCAATAAAACAATAAATACACTTTACTTAATTACTTTCAATAAATATAACTTCTAAATGAAATATAATTAGGTAATTTTTACTTAATTTCTTCATGAGTGTTAAGTTCAATATTAAGTAGATTGTACTTGATAATGACATGTCAGTTGTACTTGATATTACAGCAGTAAAACTGACTTAAAATCTACTCATGCAAATTGTTATGAGGATTTTAAGTAAATCCTACAAGTTATTTTTAGTTGAAAACGGTGTTGTGTAAACAGCCCCTAAGACCTTGATTAGCTGGTTCAGGTGTGTTTAATTGGTGTTGAACAGTGTTGGGGGTAACGCGTTACAAAAGTAATGCATTACAGTAACATATTACTTTTTGCTGTAACGCAGTAGTGTAAGGCATTACTAATCAATTTTCAGTAATATTTTACTCGGTACATGTTCAGTAACACTTGCGTTACAACACACTTTTAGTCCAAAATTTAATTGTAAAAAAAAAAAAAGAAACAAAACCAGCAAGACCGCGAGACATTAACGAATAAAACATGCAAGTAAGTTATTACCTGTTCGTGGTCAGTCAATAGCCGTGTGTGGTGACCAAGTTTGTAAATAAAGACTAAATTACAGCTTCTGATATATTTGTATAGCGATTTATTTCATTCATCTCCCTCTTGCTGGTATATCTTTGTATTGTGTGACAGTGAAGGTGTGTTTAGGGTGGGTTTTACAGGAGTGCCGTGAGGCACGACTTCGGCCTCTGTGCTCGCGCTGGCCAGTGGAAAAGCAGCTAATGGGTGAAGATGGCAGAAGAAGACGAGATGGACGTATGCGCATTACTTCGAGTTTGGCCTAAGGGTCTCTATTTGTTCTGTGTTTTCTTTCTAAACAGTTAGGCTATGTTTAGCTTATATGTTAATTTATATGGACTAAAATGACTGAGGCTGAGGGTTCCTCCAATTGCACTTTATACTTCCCCTCCTTGAACTGCCACCTTACTGTGGTGGAGGGGTTTGAGTACCCAAACGATCCTAGGAGCTATGTTGTCCGTGGCTATATGCCCCTGGTAGGGTCTCCCAAGCCAAACAGGTCCCAGGTGACGGGTCAGACTAAGAGCGGTTCATAAACCCTTTATGATGGAATTTATAACGAGGACCGTGATGTCGCCCGGCATGGCGCAGCTGGGGCCCTACCCTGGAGCCAGGCCCGGGGTTGGGGCTCGTATGCGAGCCCCTGGTGGCCAGGCCTCCCCCCATGGGGCCCGGCCGGGCTCAGCCTGAAGGAGCGACATGGGGCCGCCCTCCCGTGGGCTCACCCCCTGCAGGAGGGGCCGTAAGGGGCCGGTGCAAAGTGGATCGGGTGGCAGTTGAAGGCGGGGGCCTCGACAGCCCGATCCCTGGACACGGAAACTAGCTTTAGGGACGTGGAACGTCACTTCGCTGGCAGGGAAAGAGCCTGAGATTGTGCGTGAGGTTGAGAGGTACCGACTAGAGATATTTGGGTTCACCTCCACACACAGATTGGGCTCTGGAACCACACTCCTTGAGAGAGGATGGACTCTTTACCACTCTGGAGTTGCCCATGGTGAGAGGCGACGGGCTGGTGTGGGTTTGCTTATAGCCACCCAGCTCATCCGCCATGTGTTGGAGTTCACCCCGGTGAACGAGAGGGTCACTTCCCTGCTCCTTCGGGTTGGGGGTAGGTCTCTCACTGTCATTTGTGCCTACGGGCCGAACGGCAGTGCAGAGTACCCGGCCCTCTTGGGGTCTCTGGGAGGGGTGCTGGAAAGTGCTACTGGGGGACTTCAACGCTCATGTGGGCAGCAACAGTGACACCTGAAGGGGCGTGATTGGGAGGAACGGGCCCCCTGATCTGAACCCGAGCGGTGTTCTGTTATTGGACTACTGTGATAGTTACAGCTTGTCCATAACGAACACCATGTTCAAGCATAAGGGTGTCCATCAGTACACGTGGCACCAGGATACCCTAGGACGGAGGTCCATGATAAACTTTGTGGTCGTTTCATCCGACCTCCGGCCATATGTCTTGGACACTTGGGTGAAGAGAGCGAGCTGTCAACACACGGAGCTGTCAACTAATGGTGGTGAGTTGGAAGCTGGACAGACTCGGCAGACCCAAACGTACTGTGAGAGTCTGTTGGGAACGTTTGGCCGAGCCCCCTGTCAGAGAGATCTTCAACTTCCACCTCCGGCGGAGCATCGACCGGATCCCGAGGGAGTCTGGAGATATTGAGTCCGAGCGGACCATGTTCTCCACCTCCATTGTCGACGCGGCCGCTCGGAGCTGTGGCCGTAAGGTCTCCGGTGCCTGTTGAGGCGGTGATCCCCGAACCCGGCGGTGGACACCGGACGTAAGGGATGCCGTTAAGCTGAAGAAGGAGTCCTATCAGGCCAAGCGAACTGCAGCCCGGGTGGTTGTGGATACAAAAAATCGGGCCTGGGAGGAGTTCGGTGAGGCCATGGAGAAGGACTACCGGTTGGCCTCGAAGAGATTCTGGCAAACCGTTCGGCGCCTCAGGAGAGGGAAGCAGTGCCCTACCAACACTGTTTTCAGTGGAGGTGGGCAGCTGTTGACCTCAACTGGGGATGTCGTCGGACGGTGGAAGGAATACTTCAAGGATCTCCTCAATCCCACCGACACGTCTTCCATTGAGAAAGCAGAGGCTGAGGGCTCGGAGGTGGACTCGTCCATCACCCTAGCTGAAGTCACCGAGGTAGTCAAGAAGCTCCTCGGTGGCAAGGCACCGGGGGTGGATGAGATCCGTCCTGAGTACCTCAAGTCTCTGAATGTTGTGGGGCTGTCTTGGCTGACACGCCTCTGCAACATCACGTGGCGGTCGGGGACAGCACCTTTGGGCTGGCAGACCGGGGTGGTGGTCCCTCTTTTTAAGAAGGGGGACCGGAGGGTGTGTTCCAACATCAGGGGGATCACACTTCTCAGCATCCCCGGGAAAGTCTATGCCAGGGTACTGGAGAGGAGATTTCGGCCGATAGTAGAACCTCTGATTCAGGAGGAACAGTGTGATTTTCATCCCGGTCGTGGAACACTGGACCAGCTCTATACCCTCTTCAGGGTGCTGGAGGGTTCATGGGAGTTTGCCCAACCAATCCACATGAGCTTTGTGGATTTGGAGAAGGCATTCGACTGTGTCCCTCACGGCGTCCTGTGGATGGTGCTCTGGGAGTATGGGGTCCGGGGCCCTTTGCTAAGGGCTGTCCGGTCCTTGTACGACTGGAGCAGGAGCTTGGTTCGCATTGCCGGCAGTAAGTCAGACTTGTTTCCAGTGCATGTTGGACTCCGGCAGGGCTGCTCTTTGTCACCGGTTCTGTTCATCATTTTTATGGACAATTTCTAGACGCAGCCAGGGGCCGGAGGGTGTCCAGTTTGGGGACCACATGATTTTGTCTCTGCTCTTTGCGGATGATGTTGTCGGGCTGGCCACATCAGACCAGGACCTTCAGCATGCACTGGGACGGTTTGCAGCAGAGTGTGAAGCGGCTGGGATGAGAATCAGCACCTTCAAATCCGAGGCTATGGTTCTCAGTCGGAAAAGGGTGGCTTGCCCACTTCAGGTTGGTGGAGAGTTCCTGCCTCAAGTGGAGGAGTTCAAGTATCTTGGGGTCTTGTTCACGAGTGAGGGAAGGATGGAACGGAAGATTCACAGACAGATCAGTGCAGCTTCTGCAGTAATGAGGTCGATGTACCGGTCTGTCTTGGTAAAGAAGGAGCTGACCTGCAAGGCGAAGCTCTCGATTTACCGGTCAATCTACGTTCCTACTATCACCTATGGTCATGAGCTGAAATGAGTTTTCTCCGCAGGGTGGCTGGGGGATCCCTTAGAGATAGGATGAGGAGCTCGGTCACTCGGGAAGAGCTCAGAGAAGAGCCGCTGCTCCTCCACATCGAGAGGGGCCAGCTGAGGTGGCTCGGGCATCTGTTCTGGATGCCTCCTGGACGCCTTCCCGGGAAGGTGTTCTGGGTGTGTCCCACCGGGAGGAGACCCCGGGGAAGACCTAGGACACGCTGGAGGGATTATGTCTCCCGGCTGGCCTGGGAACGCCTCGTTGTCCCCCCGGAAGAGAGGGAAGTCTGGGCATCTCTGCTTAGACTGCTGCCCCCGTGACCCGGCCCCGGATAAGCAGAAGAAGATGATGATGACTTCCCGAGAAAGCATAAGCTATGTTCATCAGGCGCACTTTGTGCATGACAGTTTTATGTTGTGAACCTCTTGAATTCAAAGAGAATAAAATAATGGCAACAATAAGCAAAGAACAAATGTGCATCTTGTCATGGCATTAGAGTTTACATAGCTACAGTTCTGTTGTGTCTAATATGAATAGACCCAAGTTTAGGGATGAGTCACGATTTTCGAATATTCAATTATTTGATTTTATTATCGAATATCGAATAGGTTGTGCGATTATTGTCTTTAAAAAAATCCCCATGTTTTCGGTTCTGATGCGGTGACACGTTCATGTAACCAGAGGGTGGCGATGCCAATAATGCATCTAAAAGCTGTCAATCAACCCTCAGACAACAGAAGAAGATACACATTGTCTCACACCAGAGCATGTGAGCGGAGTGGTAATATTTCCTCCAGAGCGGAGAGCGCATTTCTGAAGATTATGCACCGCTCGCTCAGTCCACTCAGGGCCGCTTGCTCAGAACGCTCTTTGTGACATGCTGGTTAGAAAATATGTGAAATAAGTAGGGCTGCCCGTGCACGACTAAAGTTTTTTTTTCTAGTCGACTAGTAGTAGTTCATTTAAGCCATTAGTCTAAATACATATTTATATTGATTTAATTACTTAAATATATATGGGAGAGAATGCTAAACCATAATGAGCGTTTTCGTAATATATTGCCTATTTCGCATCTCAACGATAATAAAACTTGCCACAAAGAAAGTAATGATTATGCATGAAACATTTGAATTGTTTATTAATAAACTAGTGTTTTCTGTGTCAGTGTCGGCTGCAAAGATAAAGTTGACGAATTAGCCTACATAAGCAGAGAGTAGCCAATTTCTTTTAGTTTTTAATTGTTTTGTTTAAAAGTAGACATTTCAAGCTTTCTATAGATATACTTCTCAGGTCTGTGAGGCAAGTAGCTTATATGCTGAGTTTAGGTTCATTTATGAGTTGGACAGGGTTGGACAGCAGTCAGGTCGGCAGTCTTACCCATGATTGCGGTTTTGAGTAATGAAACAGGCTGGGAGTTTTTAAAAGCCTCAGGAATCTTTTGCAGGTGTTTAGAGTTAATTAGTTGATTCAGATGATTAGGTTAATAGCTCGTTTAGAGAACCTTTTCATGATATGCTAATTTTTTTAGATAGGAATTTTGGGTTTTCATGAGCTGTATGCCAAAATCATCAGTATTAAAACAATAAAAGACCTGAAATATTTCAGTTGGTGTGCAATGAATCTAAAATATATGAAAGTTTAATTTTTATCATTACATTATGGAAAATAATTAACTTTATCACAATATGCTAATTTTTTGAGAAGGACCTGTATATATATATATATATATATATATATATATATATATATATATATATTTTTTTTTTTTTTTTTTTTTTTTCTCCTCACATTCTTTCTTGTGTGAAAGGCTGAATGAAAGGCTGATTATGCGAGTCATTGTCTTCTCAGGTGTGAATTATTCATGATAAGGGATTGGGCCGTTCACGCCCACACGCATATTGCCTTTCCAAACAAAAAGTGTTTTACAAAATTTAAATCAATGTATTGTTTTATGTGAATGATTAGGCAGGATGATTTTCAGATCATTTTGAAGCAAAAACTCTAGGCCACAACAGCCATTAGTCAAAAGTATTGTGGACACATATTTAGTATGTGTTTTGTGGTCTTATTTCAGAAACTTTAATTTTTAGTTTTATCAATAACCATGCAAAAACAATATTCTCTCAAAAATACAAACATGTACATACATGTTGCTCACATATTATGGTAGCCCTGTTTGTGATAAATAGAGTGTAATTACACCTTTGCCATTAATATGTTTATAAGCAACTGAAAAAAGCACAAATGTCAGGGCATGTCAAAACATCTCAAGGACCCCAAAAACACCTTAGACCTCAGAGGGTTAAACATAAATATGAAACGTATGTTTAATGTTTTTTTTAACTTATATTTAAGCTTCACACCGCTCCGCTTTGCTCACATGCTCTGGTGTGTAGCCTATACATGCATGTGTGCGTGCATGTGGTGGAGGGGTGCGATTTTCAAATAATAATCGAATAATACCCAGCGATCTTCGAATATTATTTTTGCTTGAAATGCCCATCCCTACCCAAGCCATTCCCAGATTTTGCCAGATAATCCCTTTACCTCTACCATACTTTTAACAGACTTGGATCGTTTGTGATTCTGTCATCCTTTCTTGCATTGTCTTGAGCCTTCACTTTGCCAATTATATGCTATATTGTTAGTAGCCTGGATAGCCCACAGTCATGCTACATCATATTGCCTTCTACTGGATGTAAAATGCTCTGTAATACATTTTGTCATTTTACAATGTTAAGTTCTACTTCTGTAGTTATTTTGGTGAAAGTAACTAAAAAGTAATACAGGAGTAATGTAACGCATTAAAATTCTGAGACAGTAATATTGTAAGGTAAAGAATTACTTTTAAATAACAGTAACAAGTAATCTATAATGTATTACAGTTTGGAAGTAACTTGCACAACACTGGTGTTGAAGCTGAACTCTGCAGGACAACTGTCCTACAGGAGCAGGATTGGACACCCCTGGTCTAGGTCTTGGAAGAGAAAGACAAACTGTGGGGTGTCTCTCAGCCTTTTGAAGAGAGCATCAGATGATGTATAAGAACTGGGAAAATCTGTAAGATCTGTGGAAAAATTGTATGGCATTTTATTGAGTATGACTGACAGTAACA
Organism: Gila robusta; assembly: GCA_030770095.1. Lineage (NCBI taxonomy): Eukaryota > Metazoa > Chordata > Actinopteri > Cypriniformes > Leuciscidae > Gila > Gila robusta. Next base: position 150,671 of record JAVALU010002119.1, on the reverse strand, counting down.
AACATGCTCACACACACACGTTTTTCAGTTTTATTATGATTATGATTAGCATTTATTATGATGCAAGTCAAGTCACCTTTATTTATATAATGCTTTTTACAATACAGATTGTTTCAAAGCAGCTTTACAGAGATAACGGGAAAATAATGCAACAACGTTAGTTTCAAGAAGAAAACAGCTTCACAGTCCAGCTTAAGTAAGTTCAGTGATGGTTTGTTGTAAAAAAGTTATTAATTTAGTTAATTTATATGTATAGCCGCTCTGGAGAAAACCGTGATGTTATCGTACAGCTCAGTTCAGTTCTCATATAATGGTGTTAATGCAGGCAGATTAATAATATTGTTGAATACTAAATTAAATGTCCCCAACTTAAGCTAATGCAGGGGTTTCCAACCACATTCCCTGAGTCCCCCAACACTGCAAGTTTTGCATGTCTCATTAATCAAACACACCTGATTTAGGTCATCAGCTCATTAGTAGAGACTCCAAGACCTGAAATGGGTGTGTCAGAGAAAGGAGACATGCAAAATGTGCAGTGTTGGGGAGGGCTCGAGGAACATAGTTGGGAACCCCTGTGCTAATTTAACACACACACACACACACACACACACACACAAACACACACACACACACACACAAACACACACACACACACACACACACACACACACACACACACAAATAGTGTTCAATTCTTGAAGCTGGTCACATTTGCTCATTTTATTCATTTTTGTTACATGCACCAATTATGTTAAAAAGTCTGTGTTGAATTAAAAAGCTTTCAAAATATTTTTTTTTGTCTAAATCCTTATTTCATAATGTTACATATCACCCCGGTGGATATCATAATGTTACATCTCACCCCAGAGTATGTTACAACTAACCCGGACTATGGCGTGAATTGTAACATTTCACTCTTGTTTGAAACTAAACCATGCATTTTCTGTTTGTGCTGCAAAGATAACAACTATGTGATTTAATAGCTGACACTTGTAACTAGCTTGAATCACATTTTGAATGCACCGGCTTAAGGTTCTCCATATAGGGAAGCTAAAAATAACAGTTGTAGGGAGTGTTGGCTGGCTGTTAATATCGTTGAGACTTGGGATGAGTTTTTGTACTAGTTACGTTTCCCAGAACAACTTTGGTTAATATTTACATTAGTTTGTAATGTTATTCAGATTCATTTAATTGTTGCTTTATCTTTGTATCAATACATGCTCTTTTTTATATGATGTAATTGGATTTATTTTCTAGCCCAAGCCAAGATTCTTTTTCAGGTTATCCTCAGGTTATTACCTCATTGTGACTAGGCAGACCAAGACTTTGAACATATAATTGGTGTCTTTGATCTGTAAATTTTAGAGTGTATTAATGTGTGTAATGTGTCCGCTGATGTAAAGTTCAAAATTAGCTTTTTGCAGTTATTGCTGCCATTAGGGCTGAATGAGCGTCCATAGGAGACACAAACAGAAGACTAGACCAGACCTTCTGCCACTATTGAAAGACTGTGTGTTAGAGTGTGTGTTATGTTCCATAACAATGTTCTTGCTTGCTATATATTGCTCAATTTGAGGTACCCAGTATGAACAGTTATACGTTTTCCAGTTTGAACTGTCATTGAGAGAACTAATCACTGTATATGATCCATCAACAGCAGAATAAATGTCCTGAGTTGATTGACTTGTTAGATTGATTGTTCCATGAAACCAGTGGATGCGCCCATCATGCTTTGACCTCTCAACCTTGCATGTCACCCTGTTCCTATCTTCATATATCTGGACAATTTTCTGAGGACACTCTGATGAAAGAAAGATAGTTTGATTAATGTTGACTTGTGATGCTAAAATGCATCTTGAATGACATAAAGTTAACAAGGGTTGGCTAAAATTTGCCCATAGCTCTGAAGAAAAGCAAACAAAATAAATAAATAAAAATGATTCCCTCAATTTTGCATAGACTTATCATGTTCTTAGAACAGTTTGATCTCATGGTGAAGGATTTGTTGAAGGAATAAATAAGTTGATTCTTCACTCCCTATCATAAAATTTCAGCCTACATACCCAGTGTCACATTGGTATCAGCATTTGTATGTCCATGGGAGGATCGGAGTTTGCAGATATAGCGTCCAATGTCATCTGGTTTTGGGTAGGCAATAGTTAGTACCAGCTGTTTGTTTGCCATATATTGGCAGCTGAAAAAACGTCTGATTGCTGTATTGCTTTCCGAGCATATTGTTTTATTTGATTCTTTAATCCAGCTTAGATGAGTAACCTGGAATGCACGGCCCTTTTCATCAGATAGAGATACATTGCAGTGCAGAGTGATGGCCTGGTGGCAGTAGGATATTACAGGTTTGGTAACTAGTACACTAACCATGCCTGTGTAAGAGAAAGACAGGGTAACACTTTATAATAATGTACAGTAATGAGTCATTTAACTATTAGTTAATGATGAACTAATCATTTACAAAACATTAATATACATTCATAAACGAATAAGTGATATGCTAACATTTTATGTTTTGTAATTCAGTTATAAGTAAAATTTTTTGTAAAGATGTATTTATTGGTATCAATACATTCTCCTTTTTTCCCATCATAACAATTAACAAGAACAGTAAAGGAAGTGAAAAATAATTAAACAAATAATGAAATTAAGTAACTAAAACAATTTTTTTTTAAAAGCCCTGATTGTGACATTACGCCCCCCTCCCAGGGAGGTGCAGATCCAGGGATGGCATTGAGCAGGAAAGGCCTGATGGTGCTCCAGGCCACAACCAGGACGGCGTCTCACCGCCGCATTGCTGGAGGGAGGAGCCATGGTGGTATGGTCTCCACAGAGCCATGGGATCTCCATGCCCAGGAGAAGCTGGCTCACAACAGGCCCCAGCCGTGCCACTGCCCCTGTTCGGGCTTTGGATGCTTACGTACACAGAGCTGCCCTGTGGCATAAATCGGATCAACTATTTGTCTGTTTCGGGTCATCTAGGAAAGGTTAATATTATGTTTGAGAAGGATCACACTGACACAGCGAGTAGCATCAACTTATCGTAACTTTTACTTCAAAACTTCCTGTCCTTTCAGACCCAAGTAAATGAACCATACATTCGTCAGGTATAACAGAATGCTCCCAGAACAATTAAACTCTATCCATCCTGAACATTAACTCAATGCATTATTAAACCCCCACTAGAGAACACAACATTTTCCCCCCCTCCTACAGGTTTTTCAAACATGAAATGTTGACGCAAAGTCCTGTAAGTGCCCCGGGCGAGAACGAGTGCGAGCAGGCCGCGGTGAAAAACAAGGATGAGGCTGGGCAGCCTGTGACGGGCAAGGGCACATCTCAGCAGGTAGGTTGGTAGGGGTGTCTGGAGCCTGTGCGGGAGCTATCTGAGGTGTCAGCTGAAACGCTGAGGTGTCCTGCCAAGCTGAGGGTGTGGCTTGAGATGTAACACCTGTTGTATGTGCCGGAGCCGGTAATTTGCGGAGGCGGCTTGTATGCCACCGCGTGCCGTCACTAAGCAAGAAGGTGACTGGGCCCAGCTGATGAGTAACTTGGAGAGGGGAAGACCAATACGAAGCTAGTTTGTGGTCTCTGTGGGGCCTGCGAACCCTGACCCAATCTGCGGCCTGTATGTCAGGAACCTTTGCGTGTGCTGAGAAATCGAATTTCTGCTTCATCCGCCTCTGCTGGCGTTCAACAGAGGCTCTTACACTTGGTAATGGCCCCTGAGGCAGTGCTGGGCTGAGCCTGTCGAGGGGAAGGTGGAGCTCACGGCCAAGCATGAGGAAAGCTGGAGAGACCCCCATTGTAGAGTGTTGGGTGGCCCTGTAGTGCAGCAGTGTGTAACGGATGGCCTGTGAGAAGGTCAATCCCTGAAACAGGTGTGCTCTGAGACTGTTTTTTAGCGACTGGTGAAAGCGTTCGACGCCACCGTTAGCCTGGGGATGATAGTATGCCGTGCGGATGTGGCGAATACCCTTGTGTTCGAGGTATGTGGTGAACTCAGCCGAGGTCAGCTGCGGGCCATTGTCCGTTGTGATAGTATTTGGGAGGCCCCAGCGGGAGAACAGAGAGTCCAGAAAGTTGATTATGACCTGAGAGGTCACAGAGCCGGTGGCAATGAGCTCGGGCCATTTCGAGTGCAGGTCATAGACAACCACTAGGAAGCGCTGGTGATGAGGAACTCCCTGTATCTCACCACATATGTCCAGCTGCAGGTGATCCCAGGGCTGCGATGGCCAAGCAAGAGGTCGTAAGGGTGGGGGGGCCTGGTGACCCGTCTTACCGCTCAAGAGACAGGCGGCACAGTCTTTCACTAGGGCCTCAATGTCTTTATCTATCCCTGGCCACCAAACCCAGTCTCTGCAGCGCTGTTTCAACTTCATAATACCCAGGTGGCCCTCGTGAGCCATTGCCAAGACACGTGCACGTAGGGTGCTGGGGATGACTGTGCAGAGGCTGCATGCCACACAGGTGTCGTTCCAGCAGGACAGCTCCTGCTTTATTCTGGAAAATGCTACAGCCCCTCCGATATCTCCTTAGGCCAGCCGTTACGAATATAGACACGGAGCTGAGAAAGAAGGGTCCTGTTCAGATGCATCCCTCAGTTCTTGTAATGATACGACAGCCTGGAGGGGTGTGTGTAACATCTGGACAATGTCCCGTTCCACCCGGTCTGTGTCAGTGTGTGTATGCTTGTCAGGGTGGGTTTGAGTAGCGCGGGACAGTAGGTCAGCCACAACATTGTCTCTGCCAGGGGTGAACTTCAGGTCAAAGTTATACTGGGGAAGACGGTCGGACCAGCGCTGTAGCCGCAGTGGTCTGTGGCCTGTCCCCGACGTAGAAAGCAGTGCAGTCAGGGCCTGGTGGTCTGTCCTCAGGGTGAAAGCGCGGCCATAGAGATACAAGTGCCACCTCTCGCAGGCCCAGATGCAGGCTAATGCTTCACGTTCCCCCACCGAGTACCGCTGCTCCGTTTGATTGAGGGCCCGCGACGCAAAGGCGATGGGCTTCTCCATGCCCCGCTGAGTCTGTGACAGCACTGCTCCTATGGCTGTAGCTGACGCATCGCAGGTCACCAAGGTGGGGCTAGAGATATCGAAATGAGCCAACACTGGAGCTGTAGTGAGCTGCACCTTGATCACACGCACCACCTCAGAGCATGCCTGTGACCACACCCACGGCTAGATAGTAGCCTGTCATGCCCAGGAAGGAGGCGACCTGTGCAGCCGAGCTGGGTTCGGGAATTGCCAGTATGGCGTCCACATTTGACTGAAGTGGTGTGACACTTTCCGGCGACAGTCGGAAACCCACATACTCAATGGTCGATGCAGAGAAAACACATTTTTCAGCATTGACGGTCAGTTTGTGTTCAGCTAGGGCCGCAAAAACTCTGCTGAGGCGTTCATCATGACTCTCAGGAGTGGGCCCATGGATAACCACATCATCCAGGTAAATGGCCACCCCCGGTATACCAGCCAACACTGTCACCATGATTTTTTCAAAACAGCTGGGGGCAGAGCTAAGTCCAAATGGCATGCGCGTGTAACGAAACACACCTGCATGGGTCACGAAGGCTGTGAGGTTTCTGCTGCTGGGGTGGAGAGGCACTTGTAGGTAGCCCTGTCTGAGATCCAATTTAGAGAACACGGTTGAGCCATGGAACTGAGCAGTGAGCTCTTCCGAGGTAGGCAGTGGGAACCTGTCCGGGATCACTGCCTTATTCACTGCTCGCAGGTCGACACACACCCGTAGGGCCCCTGATTTCTTCTGAGCTACCACCAGGTTTGAGACCCAGGGCGATGCATCCACTGGTTTGATAATGCCAGCGTCCAGCAGCTGCTTAAGTTCAGCTGAGACACCATCACGGAAAGCCAGGGGAATGCGGCGAAGTGGTTGAATGACTGGTTTAACAACGGGGTTAAGGAGAGGTTGGTGGGCAAAAGCAGTGAGGCAACCCAAGCCTTCAAACAGGGACGGCCATTTTTGCTGCCAAGGGGTGGAGACTGTCAGGATCGCAGCTCCCATTGTGTCCACTAGGGAGAATCCCAGAGCCGAGAACAGATCCAGACCCATCAGATTGGCCCCGCGACGGGCAACATGGAAGGTAAAGCTGGGTATCAACTTGTTGCCATTCCCAACAGTCACTTGTATGGAACCCACTAGATCAATCTTTGAGTCGCCATAGCCACAGAGTGAAGCAGAGGGTGGCGAAAGTGGCAGCGCTCTGAAAAAACAACTGTATGTGTGCCTGTTCAAGAGAGACACACTGGCACCAGTGTCCAAAACCAGTGGGATACATACATCATTTAGGTGCACTGAGCATGTTTTAAATGGGACTGGTCCAGAGTAGACATTAGCCGCGTTTCCACTGTCGGGCCAGGGCCGGGCCAGGGCTAACAGCGAGCCGAGCTGAGCCAGTGGCCTCAGGCCTTAACCTGTTAACCGTTGCCAGAGCGCTTGCGCACTGAAACGTTTTTTTTGTTTAAATAGTTCAAAGTTACTATCAGATTTAAAGTTATTACCTTGACAAACTATACATCATTAAAAAGATAAAAGACTCAAGTTTCAGTATTTGACCACTATTGTATTCTAAGAAACTTATATTGACAGTTATGTCTTAATTTGAGTCAGGAGTTATGTAATCAAAAAATGAGTCGATACCTTTAATATGAATTATGAGCGTCAGCCGGTCTCATTCAGAAAAAAACTCCTGTGAGGTCGTCATGACAGCGCTTGACAAAACAACGTCTCTCAGGGCTTTTAGCTCAAAAATGTGCAGATTTGGAGAAATATTGATAGATTCTCATAGGTTTACTTCAGATTTACATAGACAGGAATAATATTTATTGAATTTATACCCAAATGGGCCGTTGTAATCATTATGAGCGCTGGATACTCTGATATACTGTGTTTTCAATCCATACTGGCAGCCTGAGGGCGCCGTATGCACATGCAGTCCATATATGGAACACACGAAGAAGTGCCATAATCATGTGACATCCCAGGAACTCCGACACATACAAAGCTTCCAGAGATCGCTGTAACATGCAGATAAAGACGTTTTGAAGACAATAAACATGATTGCAATGATATTTGAGTTACCTGTGTTCTTCGAGCCATGTCAGGTATTTTCATAATAATAGATTATATTTATAATGTAATGCTAATCGATATAGACTTTATCATTGTGCAGAATACTATAAAATAATATATTTTCTGTCTGATTTTTTTATCTGAAGCCAAATCAGATCACAGAAGGTTATTTAAAACACTCGACTTGCGTTATAAAGTAAATTTGGAGAACAAACATGGTTTTAATCTCATAAATTGTCGTGTATTGATGGTGTGCTAAGCTAACATGCTACATAGCCCTCAGATGCACCTGCCACTTAGCTGTTATTTTTATGATTTTTTCTAAATAGGAATGCTAACTGAAATGTTTCTTTTTTCAAGAAGGACATTTGATACAGTTTCAAATGTGAAGTGAGAACTTTGAAAAAAGAAGTAAGGGATTGAAACAGTGTGAATAGCCAGTCGTTAGTAATTATAATGAAGACTAAAGAAAAACATATTTAGAGCCATAAACAGGCCGGAGAGGTGTGAATGTGTGCAGGGGAGACTGAGACTGAATGGGGCTCGTTTGCACCACAAAACAATAGAGACAATAGACTGAATAGATGCTTAGAAGATGACAATAAACATCAGTTTGCATTTTAGAGTCTAATCAAAATAAAGTCATATGACATGATCTTGAAAAACATTTAACTAAATAAAGAGTTTTAGACTTGTCATCTTCAGATTTTAAATATAACATGGTCAGACATGTGGCTTTAGCTGCAGTGCATTCATAGATTGATACAATGCCAACTTCAATATTATTTTTATGAAGATATTTCATAAAAAATAAATTTCTAATAACTTTACAAAACTTTGAAGCTATTTATAACTATTTTTTCATTATGAGAATAATTAGTTCTACATTTACAATAAACTGCCAGGTGTCAGCTTTCAAATGAGATCATACTTGTGCTTTTAGAACAAAGGGTTCATGAACTGTATGTGTTTTAGTTTGGGTATGTCATTTCTGGGGATTTTTCAAAAGTGGGGTTGAAGCTTAACAGGTTAAGCACCAGGCTTGCGTTTCCACTGCCGGGCCAGTAGCCCCGCAGCGCTGCCCTAAACCCTGCCCCTAACACGCCTTTCTGGATCAAGCGTCATACAACCCAACCCATTTCAGCGGGTATTATGAATTTATTTATTTTTTAAGTTAGGAAGATAGCATGTATATTAACTCACCGGCCGTGGCTGCAATAGTGTCCCGACTTGTCTCGCGAGTCGCCACTAACAGAGGGACCGTGACCCAGCACACCGTCCATCAAGTCGAACCATGGAAAGTTCCTTCTCTGAGCTCCGCTTTGTCTATTGCGCGTTTTAATCGCCTTGTACAATACTGCGCCCGCAACTTTTTTATTTTTTCCCGAACTTGAAGCCTTTTTTCTGTACCCTTTTTTCTGCCCAAATGCTCAGAAGAGCTTTGGTATCTTCGACAGACCAGTACAGGCGATTCTCCATTTCGAGCAGCGATTATTTTGCGCGATATAAAAAAGTGAAATGTGCATCTTGCCGCAGACCATAACTTTCCCTAACACCGATAAACTCCGCCTTTTACCTTGCCCACGCCTCTAGCCCGAGCTGGCCCGCTTTGGCCCAAGGTATTCGACGGGCCAGAAATCCTGGCCGTTGGCCCCGAGTAAGCCCCGATCAAGCCCCGGAAGTGACAGTGGAAATGCGACTGGCCCTGGCACGCACTAGCACGGCTCGGCCCTGGCCCGGCAGTGAATGATAGTGGGTGACTCAGCTGGAGCTGAGCGGCAGACTGAAGCAAAATGGTTGCGTTTGCCACAGTTGCGACACGTTTGGCCACGGGCTGGGCAGTTCTGTGCTCTAGACAGATGAGATGAAGATCCACAGTTATCACAGGGCCATGACACTAGTGCTTGTGGGCGTGGCCGAGACCGCTGCGGGCGTCTCAGTAGCATAACTGAGGAGTCTGCTGCCGCCAAAGTGTCGTTCTGGCTGGGCTGTAATGTTGATGGGGGCATGGGGGAGGGGGCTGGGTAGTCTGTGACTGTTTGCTGTTTAGTCAAAGCCGACGCACATGCAGCTGCACTCTCTATTTGTAATGCAATCGTGATTGCTCTGGACAGTGATAAATCATCCGGTTCTAATAGTAGAGTTTCACATACTTTTGCGTTGTTGGTATGTTCAATCAACTGGTCGCGAATCATTTCGTCCTGTAACGCACCGAACTTGCATGTGCTGGCCAATCCACGCAAGTTGGCTACGTACTGTTGTACTGACTCACCGGGCAGATGGTGTCTTTGGCGGAACAGAAAACGGCGCAAGAGTTTTCTGTTCTGTGGGGCCGCAAAGTGTGCGGTCAGTAGTTCCACGGCTGTGTCATAATCGCTTCGTGTGTCTGACTCAAGCGTTCCCAGCACGCGCTGACCCTCGGCTCCCAAGCAATGCAGTAACAGCGCCTTTTTGCGGGCTGTGCTCACATCAGTCAGCCCCACTGCCAAGATGAAAGTCTCGAAGGACTGTAACCAGCGAGTTCAGGGAATCGGAGGCTCACCAGGTAGAGCAAGGAAAGGAGCAGGAGGTGGTAGTGTGATATCAGCCATCCTCGTCGCCAAATGTTATGTTTGAGAAGGATCACACTGACACAGCGAGTAGCATCAACTTATCGTAACTTTTACTTCAAAACTTCCTGTCCTTTCAGACCCAAGTAAACGAACCATACATTCGTCAGGCACAACAGAATGCTCCCAGCACAATCAAACTCTATCCATCCTGAACACTAACTCAATGCATTATTAAACCCCCACTAGAGAACACAACAGTTACCCTGCTTCCAAGCAGATAATGAGCAAGTGGGTAGTCGAGGCTATCTCACTTGCTTATGAAGTGGCTGGTCAGCCTTCACCTTTGGCTGTCCGGGCCCATTCCACTAGGAGTATGGCTGCCTCTAAGGCTTTATTATCAGGGGTTTCCCTCCATGACATCTGTGATGCGGCAGGCTGGTCCTCACCGCATACATTTGTTAGGTTGCTTGCTTCTTAGTGTGCGCAATGACTTCACACAGAACAGGCATTTGCTATTATGGCGTAGTGGGTATGGGGTTCCCACCGCATGTAGGGTAACAGACCACGCTAGCTTCTGATAGGCCGAAGCAAGTCGATCACAGGCATGCAGGGAGTATGGCAGGGCGACGCAGCCTCTCGTTCCCTCTCAGGGAACCAGGGTTACATACGTAACCTGAGACGTACTCCCTACATGGCTGTGATTGACTTGCTTCGGCCTCAATGGATGGGGATTATTATGAGGCCATGATTGAACTGTGGCTGCCGTCGCATCATCCAAGTGAATGCTGCACACTGATGGTGGTTGAGGAGACTTTTTTTTTGGTTGAGGTGGTTGAGCACACTGATGGTGGTTGAGGAGACTTTTCTTTAAAAAGTTGATTAAGACACATTTATTTAAGTGTTTTATTTAAGCTGTGTTTCTTTAATGAATGTTTTATTGCCCTAGTTGTTTCTGTTTATTTTACTGTAGCGCTTTGGGTTTAAGAAAAGCGCATTACAAATGAAATGTATTACTATTATTATTATTATTATTATGATGATTGGCAAGGGCCATTGGATGGAACTTGGCCAGTACACCGGGGTTAAACCCTACTCTTTACGAGAAGTGCCCTGGGATTTTTAATGACCACAGAGAGTCAGGACCTCGGTTTAACTTCTCATCCGAAGGACGGTGATGCATGATGCATGATTAACCTTTTTTAATATAATATAGTGCAATTTAGTAGTAGGGGATTGTATGTATTGTAATATTTCATGTATATTAGAATCAATTTCTGCTAATAATCCCAGATATATGTTCATGCTTAATATTTCCTGCATAATTACGTACATAAAGAAATCTATTTTGTGTTAGGTCAGTTACCTGTGTCGGCAGTGTGCAGTAGACACACCCATCTTACAGATTTCTATATATTGCTTATCCTGCCCGAAAAGACAATAAACATTACAGATAACGTTCAAAGTATCAATTAATGTACATACGTATATCTTAAAAACTATTCACGTGCAACTGATACACTGCAAATCCGGTGATTTTAGGTCATTATTTCAGTCACTGATGCTCTCTGTTGGTGGGGAATCATAAGATGGCCGCCTGCTGGCAGTTTAGAATGCAATGAGCAATCCAGTCATTTATATAGATCAGTGGTTCACGCCCACAGCAGTCCTGCATAGCCACGCCTCCTGTCATTCACTCAGCGACTTGTCTCATTCTGTCTGGTTGAAGCATTTTGGTGTTATTTAACTGAAGCACATTTGTCAGCAAAACATTTATTCAGTGTTTCCTATTCACGATTCCACACTTACATATAATTAAGTAGAGTAAGGGTTATACATATTTGGCATGCTGTCTGGGGGGAGGTCTCTGAGGTCGGAATTTTGGGCAACTCATTCGAGTATTAGTAGACTGTAGTAGACTGTTAGGTTATGGTTAGGTGTTAGGGTTCAGGTTAAGAGAATAAGTTGACTTGTAGTTGCCAAGTTACTTATAGTCAGTAGAATATCTGTGGGGGACCATCAAAATAAAGTGTTAGCAGATATTAAGCAGACACTCTACTAATACTCTAATGACAGTTAGTTGACATGTAGTTAGTAGAATGTCTAAAGTGGACTATCGAAACTATCGATTTTGGCCTGAACCCAGAGTACTCCCCCTGGTTGTGATAAGAATAGTTAGGACTAGAAGTGAGGAGATGGCAGAATGTTTTGAGTGTAGCCCCGAATTAATTCTGAAAAGTTGACTGACAAATATGAAATCGTACAATAGCCTATGTAAACCCCCAAAATCATAAGTTGCCTTATTTCATTTTGCTTTGGCTTTTCACATACTGCATACAGCCTGTAAAAATTGACATATGTCTTAAAAATAATCTAGCCTATAGAATAAATTTCTTTGCTGCTGGTAGCCTATGGGCTACTCCATTTATTCCTCTCTGTTGAATATGCAGCAGGTAGGGGAGGAGCTAGCACAGTCGTAATGTTACTTAGTGGCGAGTTAACAGAAGTTAGCAGGAAAGACAGCACAAAATGAAGCAAATGACACTTTGGGGATTTTTCCGAAAGAAGTCAGTGGGTAAGAATTAAAAAAAAAAAAAGATCCATAAAGTCTGAAGATCATCATCTGGCTGGCTTTCACCCACAGTAGGCCTATTTTGTTTAACTGGCTAGTTATTATCATAGGCTACGTTAGCAATTGGACCAGCATGCTTATCATCGCATTTGAAGATAAACAACGGCTACACATTTCGAGATAAGTGTGCCCACTTCTAGAAAAGTGTAGGCTACATAACCTTGTCTAGAGGTTATGTCTACAGTTCATGCTGTAGGTAGCTAGGAACACTAGTTTTATCCCACTGCACTGAATACTTTACTTGTTTATCAGGTGTTGTTTTCTCTAAGGATAACCAATAAGCATTAACATAAAATGTATGTGTGACTATTAGTTTGTAGTAAATATACACTTTGATTTGATTAAATGGTTTTGTAGAGGGTAGCAAAGATGAGCTACAGACTGAGGAGCCAGCAGCAGCAGCTGTGCCAGAATTAGGCATGGAAACTGGTAACAATTAATCAGTCACTTTACTTCAGAGAAAGTTAAAAGTGAAACATTGTTTATCCCAATGCTCCTAATGATCCTAATGAAAGGATTTTGACAGATGAACATTGAGAATTATATACAGTTATGTATATATGAGAATTATATACAGTGTGTGTGTGCGCGTGTTGAGAGAGAGAGAGAGAGAGAGAGAGAGAGAGAGAGAGAGAGAGAGTATGTGTGTGTGCATAATGTTAAACTAATGTTAACATTAAACACCTTTTGTCTCTCTGGTCTCTTTCTGGTGGAAGGAGAGAGAAAGAGACAGCAACACTTGATGAGAAGGGAGAGCGACAGGAGCAGGTGAAATGAGATTGACTGAACTCTCTAGGACAGTTGTTTGTTGACTTAAAATGTAATATAACAATACACAACAGTTCATATTATGTTTTACTATTTTAAGATACATGCATCTGAAAGTCTCACACAATTAAGATGTACTTTGACTGAAAGTAAAAAAAAAAAAAAAAAAACCCTCTTCGAGTGATTCCTGTATTTGCATAAAATGGTCTGGGCTAAGCCCTGGATGTCCTTCAGTGCTGGAAACGCCCCTGGGAGATGGCGGTGGAGGGATGCTGATAAACTGTCAATGAACAGAGTTAAGTCTGCTGTATATATACCTCTTATCACTATTTGAGTTCACTATCACTATTACGCTCCTCTCGTGTTAATCAGGTTAATTATCTGAACGTGCTCCTCCAGAACTTTGTTATTAAAACATAATTTAATTACCTAGACTCTGTCGGCTCACCAGTCTAATCTGTGTCGTCACAATTTCATAATGAACCCTCCCTAGTCAGCACTTATAAATTTTTTTATGTTTTAAGAATATTGAATTCATGAACTTAATTGGATGATTTTATTATATTTAATCAATAAGATTGATCAAATATGTTCAGTGTCAACACATTTACCTTATTTTACATTCTAACAATTGTATTGATTTAGAGCCTGAACTGTAAAATGTAAAAAATAAATTTACACTGTCACCATTTAATCATCACTTAATCATTTAATTTTTATTTGTTTCCCATGGGACAGCTGCTCACTATAAGATGAAAACGCACCATAAACATAGTCCATTATTTTGTGCATTTTATTCCAAGTCTTCAGAAGCCGTACGTAAATAACACCAGTGTGAGGAAAAGATTCACACTCTGTTGCATCCATTTTAACTTTCAAAACTGGTGGTTCAAACACTACAACACAGGTTTGTGGCAGTGACGACAAAGGTCATTGACTTCTTATGGCTGTCGCTTGTGATTTGCAACATAAAGAATTTGAGTTACTGGTAACTGTTTGAGCAAAGCCACTTGAAAGCAAGCCTGCAACCTTAGCCGAAAAAAAAACAACGCCTTTTAATGCTGCAGTACGCAGGTGTCACGGATGGTTGCTGGCAGACAGATGAGGAAGACGTATACAATTGAATAGGTTTATTCTCTAATGATCCAACAGGAAGGCAAACGGATAGCAACACACACTGAACATAGACAATAACGGACACTGGACTGAAACAGAACTGAACATATAGGTGTTAATGATGGTGACTGATGAGTGCACAGCTGAACGTGATTAGAGTCCATGACAACAAATGAGTGACGTAGGCAGGTGATGACAAAACATAACGAGTCCAAACTAAAGTGAATGTGACAGAACGCCTCCTTCCGGTAGGCGCAACCTCGCGCCGTGAAGAGAAGATGAAGGGGATGAGGGGATGGCGAAGGGATGGTTAAGGGGGTTGGCAAAGGGATGGCAAAGACAGACAGATGAAGAGGATGAGGGGATGGCGAAGGGATGGTTAAGGGGGTTGGCAAAGGGATGGCAAAGACAGGCAGATGAATAGGATGAGGAGATGGCGAAGGGATGGTTAAGGGGGCTAGCAAAGGAATGGCAAAAACAGGCAGATGAAGAGGATGAGGGGCTGGCGAAGGGATGGCAAAGACAGGCAGATGAAGAGGATGAGGGGCTGGTGAAGGGATGGCACAGACAGGCAGATGATGGTTCTGGGGTTGTACGGACGACCGGGAGGAGGATGAACAACAAAGTCCAGGGGGGTGATGAAAGTGGAGTGAGCCAAGGGGTGGCCTTGAGCAGGGGATGATGGCTGTTCATCCAGGCCACAGCCAGAGTGGTGCCCCACGGCGGGGTTGACAGAGGGAGGAGCCATGGAGGAATACTGATGAGGGCACCAGCACTCCCTCGGCGATGGATGGCTTGGCCGGCTCACACACCTGGTCAGGCGCACACTGCTTGGGCTCCGTGGCGATGTGGTCCTCGGTCTCCGTCGCGCTACCTGCGGTGGGCTCAGGTCGACAATCCTCGCCGCCTGGGTAGTTCTGGCTGGTCACTGGCCTTCGCCTTCGCCGTCGAATGAGCCAAGCAGCGGAACGAGCGACTCTGCAGCAAAGCAGCTCAGCGGACGGCGGCATCCTGTTCAACTTGACTCGACGCCGCCTCTTCTGATTCGTCATTCACCTGTGGCTATCCGGCGACCATATCCTTTGCAAGCCTTCTTTGTGCGCACAAAGGGGTGGCTCTGACAGCGCATACACTAAAAAATAGCAAATTTCTCGCCACCGTTGTTTCAAATGCCGCGCTCCGACTGTGTCATGCAGAGCCCCCAGATGGACACAACCAGTGTGCTTCCTGCCTGGGATACAGCCGCACTGAAGCTACACTCATGAAGGGCGGCTGCTCTCACTGTGAGAGTATGCCGCTCTCCTCTCTGCGCTCGCGGCAAGCCCTCTTTTCACAGGGCGACCCTGCCCCTCGCGCCCTCAAGTTTCCTGCCCTCCTCAAACCGCGGAGGAAGAAACGGCGGGGCTAAAGGATGCCTGAGCATTTAGAGACGAGCGAGCCCACGCCGGCCCCTTCCCCACGTGCTTTGCTCTCTCCAGAGCGAATCCCTTCGCCGGTGTTATTCACCCAGACGGACCAGCGCCCCTGACAGCCTGTCTTTGGCTGCATCTGAAGGTGAGGAATGGTCGGGCTCAGTTGCTTGGAGGAAACTGTGGCCGCGCACCTCTGCCCCCCCCCACCGCCATTGGATGGAAGGCCAAGACGGCTCACCCATCCAAACCATGTAGGACTACCTCGGCTCTCGCCAGCCGAGCCTATACCTCCACTGGTCAGGCTGCATCAGGCCTGCACACTATGGCGGTCCTCCAAGTGTTCCAGGTGAAACTCCTCCGCTCCATGGACGAGTCTGGACCGGACCCCGAGGCCTTCAGGGACCTGCGCAGCGCCACCGACTTGGCCCCACGCGCCACGAAGACCACTGCCCAGGCGATCGGATGAAGCATGGCCAGCCTGGTTGTATTAGAACGCCATCTCTGGCTGAACTTCATGAACGAGCCACCACTGATGTCAACTTCCTGAATGAGCTAAATGACTTTTATGCTCGCTTTGAAAGAGACAACAGAGAAACTGCCACCAAGCTCAAACCCTCAGCTGACCACCCGTCAATCACACTTTCCTTCTCAGATGTCTGCAACGCACTGAGCCGGATCAGCGCGCACAAGGCTGCTGGACCAGACAACATCCCTGGACGCGTATTCAGGGCATGTGCGGAGCAGCTTGCTGGGGTTTTTACAGACATTTTCAACCTGTCTCTTGCCCAAGCAGCTGTACCAACATGCTTAAAATGCACTTCCATTGTGCCAGTGCCAAAACACTCCAGTCCGATGTGCCGCAACGACTACCGCCCTGTAGCACTCACACCCATCGTTATGAAGTGCTTTGAGCGGCTGGTCCTGGCACACCTAAAAGACTCTCTACCATCCACATTGGACTCACATCAGTTTGCCTACCGTAGCAATAGGAGCACAGAGGATGCAGTTCTCTTACGAGAGTATCTCTCGTACTGCGTAATATCTTACGCTACGGGGAAAACCTCTTTTCCACGAGATATTGAAGCCAAAAAATTATCCTTAATTTTGTATTAATGTAAAACGCTGTGCAGCAGCATGCAGACATAGGCAAGGCGGCTTGCGCGCCTATTGGCTGCCCTGCGGCAACAGCAGCAGCCTATCGAGAGAGGCGCTGCGTGACACCACATCCAATGGGGACAATTCGCGCCCATTTCGTCACGTCCCGCCAGAAAGGGCGTGGTCTCGCCCTATAAATATAGCTCGATAGGCTGGTACAACTGATTTGTACCAGAATGCGTGCGAAGCGCACGCATTGCTGGATCCAGAGTGAGAAGCCGCGCCGTCGACATAAGCCTTCTGCGGGACGAGCCTTGAACCTGAAGCCGCTGGCCTTTACCTCGCCGCCTTCAGTCGCCGTACCTGCTACGCTTTCCGGCGTATATATCCTTTTACCTCTGCTGAGAGTGTTCGTTCACCGCTGCAACTTACACTTCTCTATAAAACTCTAAAAGAGCTAGCGTCTTTTTCAAGATGCCTTCTTCCTGTGGCTCGTGCCGAGCCCAACTCAGCGACGGGGACCGCCACGTGATATGCGTTTCCTGCCTGGGTGAGGATCACGCGGCTCTCGCGCTCGCTGACGGCGGATGCCCTCATTGCGAGCTGATGCCTATGGTGACTCTGAGGACTCGCCTGGCATCCTTCTCGGAGCCCGCACTTCTGCCCGCTGTGATACCGCGCCGCAAGAAGCGCCGTGCTCAGCGCACCCCCGAGCTCTCTCCTGCCCGCCAAAGCTCGCCGGTTCGCCCGCCAGCTTCGCCGGCATCGCTCAAGTCGCTCACCGATGGACAGCGGCCGCCGTCTGCCACCGCTTCCGCCATTGAGTTTGATGAACCAGCCGAGGCCTGTTCTATCCTGGCATCGGACAGCGAGGACTGGGCGAGCTCTGTGGACCTCCCCCCCGCTGCCCGCCAGCCGTCTGGGAAACGAGCCGGCATTGAAACTGAGCTGATGCGTCTGCTCTCTCAAGCCGTCGACAACCTCGGCCTCGACTGGAAGGCGCCCGCGCAGCCTGCGCACAACCGGCTGGATGGATGCTTCCTCCAGAAGGACTCCGCCCCATCACAGTCGAGACCCGCGCCTTTTCTTCCTGAGCTTCACGAAGAAGTCGCGAAGTCTTGGAACGCCCCCTTCTCGGCCAGAATGCGTACCTCTGTCTCTGCAGCATTCTCCTCTGTGGACGGTGCGAAAGATAGAGGATACCTCTCTCTTCCTCCAGTGGAAGCAGCGGTAGCGTCCCATCTTTGTCCGCCCTCCGCTGGACAGCGTGCTTTGACGGCGCTACCCTGAAAAGCCTGCCGAGTGACGTCAGTCATGCACGGCCGCGCTTACTCCGCCGCTGGGCAAGCTGTGTCAGCGCTGCATTCAATGGCGATACTGCAGATTTTCCAAGCCGACCTTCTCCGTAAAATGGACGAGGAAGGACTGGAAGCTATCTGCGTGGCGGACTTAAGAAGCGCTACGGACCTCGCTCTACGCGCTGCGAAAGCCGCTACACAAGCCGTTGGGCGCAACATGGCCTCTCTCACCGTGGCTGAGAGACATCTGTGGCTGACGCTGTCTGAGATGACGGATGCTGAGCGCTCTGTGTTCCTTGACGCGCCCATTTCCGCGGATGGCCTTTTCGGATCTGCCGTCAAAGATTTCACGGACAGATTCGTCGAGGTGCAGAAAACTTCACAGGCTATGAAGCACTTCCTGCCGAAGCGCTCTAGTTCCGCAGCAGGCCGCTCGAAACAGCCGTCTGCCCGGTGCTCTCAGCCGCAGCCTGCACCACCAGCCGCCGCCGCTTCTCAGCGCCGCCAGGCCCGAGACCAAAGACAGCGCTCTCACTCTGCTGGACGCCGCCCCCCTCAGCGCGGGCCCCGGCCGAGAATCGAAATCATGCCCGAGGTCTCAAAGCCTTCCTAGCTACTCTAGGAAAGCGTCAGTGTTCAAATCCCGCTGCGGCCGGATTTTCACCAAAACTTCTCGCTCGCTCAGTTCCAGACAATGTGACTGTTCCAGCGTACTTCGCAGTAAACAAGCCCGTTCCACAACCTGCTTGCCTGCACACAAAAGCCGTTTTTACGGCTACCCAGATAAATCCAATAAAGAGTGTATTTTCTGGTGTTCCGGCCACGGCCGATGGTGTTATGAGTGTTGTAAGAATACCCACGTCTCAGTGCCCATTCCCACACACAGACACAGCCCGCCACAATACAGGGCTAGCACAAATAAAATCGACTCATGTCGATTGTGCAATAAATGTAGTGTACGTGCCCACAACACAGTGCCCACAAACACTACACGAAGCATGTCCCACGGTTTCTGTAAAAACGAAACCAACACATTCTCAGTCGGCGCGAGCCGACAGTGTTCCCAGTGCAGTGAGTGTGCCCGCTATCCCGCGCCCACATTCCCTCACAGACATGCCGAACCCTACGGGGCCCGTCCCGCTCGCATTCTCTCCACAACCTGTCAGAGAGAAGCTGAGCGCAGCCGGGCTGCCCACTGTGATCAGCACACCCCCCGCCTCACACACTGCAAACACAGTGTTTATTTCCCAGCACACCGGAGCTCTCCGGCCGCCGTTATGCCGCGGCCAGAGCCCAGATTTCATTCTACCTCCAGCTATTCACTCAGATGCGTGGGCGAAGCTTCCCGGGGTATCAGAATGGGTGCTGAAGACTATAAAAAGAGGCTATTCGCTGCAGTTCGCTCGACGCCCCCGCCGTTGCGCGGCGCGAGTCGAAACGACGGTAAAAAACGAAGTATCTCATCTACTTCGAGCCGAGATAGCGAAGCTACTGAGCAAAGGGGCTATAGAACCTTTATCTCAGGCTCAGAGCAAAGGGGGTCTTTACAGCAGGTATTTTCTGGTACCGAAAAAAGACGGGGGTCTCAGACCCATTCTAGATCTGCGACAGCTGAACAAAGCGCTCACGAAGCGCCAGTTCAGAATGATTACAACCAGGAAAATCCTCGCGCAAGTTCGCCAGGAGGACTGGTTTATGTCAATAGATCTGAAAGATGCCTATTTTCAAATACAAATAGCGTCACGTCACAGGCGATTCTTGAGATTCGCCTTCGAGGGCCAGGCATACCAATACAAAGTCCTGCCGTTCAGCCTGTCCCTGGCACCCCGTACATTTACGAAGTGCATGGACGCGGCTCTCGCACCCCTGAGACTCCAGGGCATGCGAATTTTGAACTACTTGGACGATTGGCTGATTCTAGCTCGATCACGATCAGAGCTCATAGAACACAGGACCACATTACTCGAGCATCTCGGGAATCTGGGTCTCACAGTCAATTGGGCGAAAAGTTCGCTGTCTCCCAGCCAGAAAATTTCTTTTCTGGGAACAATCCATGACAGCGCGTCTGTCGCCAGAGCGCGAGCTGGACATTCAGAGCGCCGTGAAATCCTTCTGCCGCGGCTCAATAGTCCAGCTCAAAAGGTTTCAGAAAATGCTGGGCCTCATGGCCTCAGCAGCTTCAGTACTGCAGCTGGGTCTGCTTCGCATGCGCCCACTGCAGTTGTGGCTGAAAGCGCGAGTTCCGCCCGGGCATGGACCGCTGGCCGGTTTCGCCTCCGGGTCGATCTAGAATGCGTTTCAGCTCTGGAACCTTGGAAAGTAACCGACTGGTATCAGTCAGGTGTGAGTCTGGGGACTCCCTCAAGTGTGAAGGTGGTGTCCACGGATGCCTCCACCTCGGGATGGGGAGCGCTGCTCGAGGGCAGACCGTTCTTTGGCCAGTGGTCAAAACGGGAAAAGCTCCTACATATAAACTGTCTGGAAATGATGGCAGTCGACAACGCGCTACGGCGCTTCTGTCCCCAGATAAAAAGTCACCACGTCTTGGTCCGTTCGGACAACATGTCAGTGGTGGCATACATAAATCGCCAGGGCGGCATCAAGTCCCGAAACCTTTACAGGCTAACGGAACGCCTCCTGGTCTGGGCTCAGCACAACCTGCTTTCACTGAGAGCAGCGCATGTGCCTGGTCACCTGAATCTGGGACCAGACAGACTGTCCAGAAACAATGTCCCAGCAGGGGAATGGTCGCTGCACCCGCAGACGATCCAACTGCTGTGGGAGACATTCGGCAGAGCGCAGGTGGACCTGTTCGCGTCCCACGAGAACGCTCACTGTCCGAAATATTTCTCCAAGAGAGAGGACGCGCTGGCCCACGTCTGGCCCCGCTGTCCCCTCTATGCTTTTCCCCCCGTCTCGCTCCTGCCTCAAGTGCTGGAACGAATCAGGGAAAACAGATGCCCAGTGCTGCTTGTGGCTCCGCTCTGGCCGAACCAGACTTGGTTCCCAGTCCTGATGCGGCTGACCAGCACTGCCCCGTGGCCAATACCGTTGAGGAAAGACCTCCTCTCTCAGGCCAAGGGCTCGATTTGGCATCCTCGCCCGCAACTATGGTCCCTACATGCATGGGCCATCAACGGGTACCCGCTAACCTCCCGGAGGGAGTGTTAAACACGATCACGCAGGCGAGGGCCCTGTCTACTAGATGGCTTTATTCCTCGAAATGGTCTGTGTTCTCTACCTGGTGTCAAGCTCAGGGCTTTTCACGGAAGTACTCTCCTTCCTTCAAGAGCTGCTGGATAAGGGCAGGACCCCATCCATGCTCAAAGTGTACGTGGCGGCCATAGCAGCGTTAACAAAACCTGTGTCTGGCCAGTCACTGGGGAAAAACGACCTGGTCGTGCGATTCCTCAAGGGAGCTCGGAGGCTGAACCCTCCCAGACCTCCTTCAGTCCCGGTGTGGGACCTTTCTACGGTTTTGGAAGCCATGAAAGGTGCCCCGTTCGAGCCAATCCATTTGTCAGACATGAAGCATCTGTCTTTCAAAACGGTGTTTCTTTTGGCTCTCGCTTCAGTGAAGCGCATAGGGGACTTACAAGCGCTTTCAGTAAGCGCGTCATGTATGGAGTTTGGGCTTAATGACTCAAAAGTCATACTCAAACCAAGGCACGGGTACGTGCCCAAATCCCTCAACACACCGTTCAGGGCCCAGGTTATTTCCCTGTGCGCCCTCCCGGTTCATGCTGAGGAGGAGGATGCGAGTCTCCTTTGCCCTGTCAGGGCACTGAGAGCTTATGTGTCCCGCTCGTCTGTCTTCAGACAGACCGAGCAGCTCTTCGTTTTGTTTCGATAGTCGACGCCATAGCACTGGCTTACACTTCTAAGGGCCTGCAGTGTCCTTTGGGTGTCAGACCGCACTCCACGAGAGGCATGGCCTCATCGTGGGCGTGGTATAGTGGGGTTACCTTGCAAGATATCTGTACGGCCGCGGGCTGGGCCTCGCCATCTACATTTATAAGGTTTTATAACCTAGAGGTTCCCGCCTTACAAGCCAAGCTTCTGTCGGTATAGAATTCAGTGCTATCTGCCCCGCTGTGCCGGCCCAGATGCTGAGTTTTGCCTGTGCATCGCTCACTGAGCGATAGAACAGCCCCATGGGTGTTGAATAACCCTTTCTATTGCCCAGTTCAGGCTGAACACGTTCACCCTGTCTGCGTGAAACACTGTTACATAACTAGCTCCTGTGGGATGCTATTTCATGGAGATTGATGCTTGCAGCCTCTCTTCTCCGACTCTCTGTGAGTCCATGGTGATTATGCACTACATGAGCCCCGGGCTACTGCCTTTAGGACTTTGGTGTTGGATCCCAGTACGCACGGCGTTTTGCATAGTGTTCCCCATAGCGTAAGATATTACGCAGTACGAGAGATACTCTCGTAAGAGAACGTACTCAGTTACTAACGTAACCTCGGTTCTCTTTAGAGAGGGAACGAGTACTGCGTATCTTGCCGTGCATACACAGCTCTGGTTCGCTTCGGTGATGAAAACCAGTTGTACCAGCCTATCGAGCTATATTTATAGGGCGAGACCACGCCCTTTCTGGCGGGACGTGACGAAATGGCCGCGAATTGCCCCCATTGGATGTGGTGTCACGCAGCGCCTCTCTTGATAGGCTGCTGCTGTTGCCGCAGGGCAGCCAATAGGCGCGCATGCCGCCTTGCCTATGTCTGCATGCTGCTGCACAGCGTTTTACATTAATACAAAATTAAGGATAATTTTTTGGCTTCAATATCTCGTGGAAAAGAGGTTTTCCCCGTAGCGTAAGATATTACGCAGTACTCGTTCCCTCTCTAGAGAGAACCGAGGTTATGTTAGTAACCGAGTACGTTTCCATGGCACTGCACTCTGTGCTCACACATCTGGACAATAAGAACACTTATGCACGTATGCTGTTTGTTGACTTCAGCTCAGCTCAGTCCAACTAAGTTAATAGCTAAACTTGGAAACCTGGGCATCAACACCTCCATGTGCAACTGGATTTTGGACTTCTTGACCAACAGACCACAGAATGTTCGATCCGGCTCCACCTGCTCCAAGTCCATCATACTGGTGTACCACAGGGCTGTGTGCTAAGTCCATTCCTCTACTCCCTTTTCACCTCCGACTGCAAGCCTGTGTATGGATCTAATTCCATCGTCAAGTTTGCAGACGACACTACGGTGATTGGTCTCATCAGCAACAACGATGAGACTGCTTATAGGGAGGAGATCAAGCACCTGGCCACATGGTGCACTGAAAATAACCAGCTCCTCAATACCACCAAAACGAAGGAGCTCATCGTGGACTTCAGGAAAGAGTCAAGAGGAACACACGACACCATCCACATCAATGGAATGGTTGTTGAGCATGTCTCCAGTTTCAAGTTCCTGGGGATCCACATCTCGGGGGACATGTCATAGACAACCAACACCTCCTGCCTGGTCAAGAAGGCTCACCAGCGCCTTTTCTTCCTGAGGACACTGAGGAAGAATCAGCTCTCCTCGACTATCCTGGTGAACTTCTATCGCTGCGCAATAGAAAGCACCCTGACCAACTGTGTTACAGTGTGGTATGGGAGCTGCTCTGTTGCGGAGCGCAAGGCTTTGCAGCAGGTGGTGAAAACCGCCCAGCGTATCACTGGGACTCCACTACCTGCCATCGAGCACATCCAGAGGAAACGCTGTCTGCATCGAGCCCGCAGCATCCTTAAGGACTCCTCTCACCCAGCCCACAGACTGTTTTCTCACCTGCCCTCCAGCAGGCGTTTCAGGTGCCTCCGGACCAGGACCAGCAGACTAAAGAACAGTTTTTTTCCCAGAGCTGTCTCTTTATTGAACTCTAACCCTCGCTAATCCCAATCCCCTCATATACTGCTAGACTCTCCTCTCCCTCCTCACATCTGCCTTCATTTGTTATTTGCAATACTAGATTGTTCATTTGCACTGCCGACTGTTTATTACAGTAACAACTGTTTACATATGCATCTTGCACTACTTTATCTTAAAGGGGTTATGCTCAATTGCACTGCCGAATGTTTATTTACAGTACCAACTGTTTATAAATGCATGTAGTTTAACTGTAATATGCAATTACTTTTCACTGCATACTTTATTTGCACTACTTTAAATCTATTGTTATACTGCTCATCTTAGCCTAAATTTATCATTGTATATATTTATCTGTAAAATTCTGTTTATAGTAATAGTCATCTGTATATTATGTTCATTGTACATATCTATCTGTAAAATTTCTGTTTATAGTAATAGTCATCTCTATATATTCAGTACATATCCATGTGCTGCACTTATGCAACCATTGTATATTCTGCACTTGCTGCTATTGCACTTCTGGTTTGACCTAAACTGCATTTCGTTGCCTTGTACCTGTACTTGTGTAATGACAATAAAGTTGAATCAAATCAAATCAAATCAACTTAACAGAGATAAAGGACGCAGACAGGGCTGCTTTCCTGGACTCGCCGATCTCTAACACTGGCCTCTTCGTCTCAGGCCATACAAAACTTCCTACTGAAGCGTTCCAGTTCGGCTTCAGGCCGCCCCAAGAGAGCGCCGACCCCTCAGCCAGCTAAGCCAGCGCCGCCAGTTTCTCAGCCCCACCCAGCGGCTGAAACCCATCGACGGCCACAGCTAGCTAAGCGCTTCCCGTTCCCGGAACGTCAGGGGCCCCGACCCAAAGTTGTGTTGGACCTTGAGCCTCGGAAGCCTTCCTAGTCCAAGGACAGGAGGGAAAAGGATGGGGTTAAGTCCCACTGCGGCCGGACCACCCCCGAAGAAAGCTTGCGTGCTTCTCCCAGCCCCCTCTTTAGTTCAGGCAGCTGGAGATGTTCAAGTTGCAACCAACTTGCAACTGTCCCTTGCAAACAAACGCTGTTTTAACAGCGACCCAAATAAAGCACAAAAAGAGCACTTTTTCTCTTCCAAACACATGGGTGACCAGGTCCCCATTACACAGCGGCCCATCCCCAGACTTCATTCAGCCCCTAGCCACTCGGGCCAAGGCCTGGGAATCCCCAATGTGTCAAAATGGGTATTGAACACAATAAAACAAGGTTACTCGCTCCAGTTCGCTCGCAGACCTCTGT
This sequence comes from Gila robusta, assembly GCA_030770095.1. Classification (NCBI taxonomy): domain Eukaryota; kingdom Metazoa; phylum Chordata; class Actinopteri; order Cypriniformes; family Leuciscidae; genus Gila; species Gila robusta. The sequence continues at coordinate 125,556 of JAVALU010002119.1, read as the reverse complement.
GCGTACACACTGAGGTCGAGACTTCGGTGAGGAGCAACGTGGCTCACGTCCTCCACACCAAAGTATTAAATCTATTAGCAAAAGTAGCTGTCGAGACAGTTCCCATGCATGGACGCAGCCCTCTCCCCCCTGAGACAGCGGAAAATGCGCATTTTGAACTACCTCGACGACTGGCTCATTCTGGCTCAATCGGAGACCAAGTTACAGACTCACAGATCCTGGCTCCTCAGCCATCTAGAATGCCTTGGCCTCAGGATCAACTTCTCCAAGAGTATACTGTCTCCCAGCCAACGTATAACCTTCCTGGGGACAGTTATAGACTCGGTTCAGATGAGAGCTTGGGTCACACCAGACCGCGCTCTCTCCATTCAACAGCTAGTGGCTTCGTTCGAGGCGGGCTCTTACATGCCCCTCAGAACCTTTCAAAGGGTACTGGGCTTTATGGCCTCAGCATCGGCAGTACTCGAATCAGGCCTACTGCATACGTCCCTTTCAGTGATGGCTGAAACCCCAAGTACCGGCCCGTGCACAGTGAGTCGGCACACTTACGCATCAGGGTAAACCACGGCTGTATCAAAGCCCTGGCCCCTTGGAAAAACACCAACTGGTACCAGTCCGTTGTAAGCATGGTTGTGGTCACAAGGAGGAAGGTGATTTCAACAGACGCCTCCAACCTAGGTTGGGGAGCTCTGTACAATGGCAGGACAACTTCCGGCCTCTGGTCGAGCTCGGAGAAGCTCCTACATATCAACTGCATCGAAATGAGTGCAGTTTTTCTAGCCCTGAAAATCTTTCTAGCCCTGAAATTAGTCCCAAGCCTGGTGGGGCTAATAGCACAGCGTTTCAAAATGCGCTCCCATAGCGTATAGCTATGCAATACGAGTGAACGTTCTCGAAAAGGAACGTACTCGGTTACTAACGTAACCTCGGTTCCCTGAGAGTAAGGGAACGAGTATTTCGTGGCCAGCAGTGCTACTAAGCTGCACATCCGGGTGATTTCTGATTAACCTGATTCCTATGGCGAAATGGGCTGCTTTAATTGTTTTTCCTGCACTAAATATGCCAAATGTAAATCATTCACACATCCTTCTACACTAAAAACATACAATATTAGACAATTGATTACTTGCAAAAGTACATATGTGATCTATATCAGTGGTTCTCAACTTCAGTCCTCGGGACCCACTGCTCTGCACATTTTGTATGTCTCCTTATTTAACACACCTGATTCAGATCATCAGCTCGTTAGGAGAGACTCTATGACAGGGATGGGTAACTCCGGTCCTCGAGGGCCACTGTCCTGCAGAGTTTAGCTCCAACCCTGACAAAAATTATTTTTTAGTAATCCTGAAAACATTGATTAGCTTGTTCAGGTGTGTTTAATTAGGGTTGGAGCTAAACTCTGCAGGACAGTGGCCCTCGAGGACCGGAGTTGCCCATCCCTGCTCTATGATCTGAACTGAGTGTGTCAGATAAGAGAGACATACAAAATGTGCAGAGCAGTGGGTCCCGAGGACTGGAGTTGAGAACCACTGATCTATATTATCATCTGCTCATGTTCACTGTTATATGTAGGTGTGGTGAGGGGGGCGTGGTTCTCGCGGCGTCTGTAGTGAGAGACGAGTCAATGAGCTGTGCGGTGAGTAAGTAGGTCAAGTGCAGATGATGAACACCTGTGTCTGATTGCAGTGATTGGCGTGGGGAGACCGATAAAAGCCACACAGTGGGAGAATGCTAGAGAGAGAGAAGGGACTGGAACTCGTGCGAGAGCTGTTCAACTGAGAAGCTGAGACCTGACCTATATCGACGTGGAGAGAGTTTTTGTGGACTGTGTTGTGCTGTAGTCACGCTACGGTGAATGCGCTGTGTGCGCGCCTTTTTGTTTTGTATGATTCTGAGTAATAAAAGCCGTACGAGTTCCAGTTTCGCCGACCCCGTCTTCTTCTTCCCACCACACTACTTTGAACCTTATTACACTGGTGCCGAAACCCGGGAAGAAGGAGACTGCCGCCGCCATGCAGAACCCGTCAGCATCGCCATTTGCGGAGATCATCCAATCACTCGCGGCTCTTCAAAGGGAACAACATCAAGCCATGCTGAGCGTAAAGGACGAGCATGAGCAGCGCTTTCGGATGCTGCTCCAAGGCCAGCAGGAAGACCGTGAGTTGTTCCGGAGCTGTTTAGACCGGGAGATTCCAGCCACCCCCTCTCAAGAGTCGGCCTCGGCCCCGCCGCTCACACTGGGGAAGATGGGTCCACAAGACGAACCGGAGGCGTTCCTGGACCTGTTTGAAAGGTCGGCCGAGGCCCGGGGGTGGCCCAAAGGAGACTGGCCCCTGCGTCTCATCCCGCTGCTATCCGGTGAGTCGCAGATTGCAGCCCACCAACTGCCAGTCTCGAATCTCCTGGTCTATCAAGATCTACGGCGCGCCATTCTTCAGCGGGTCGGCCGGACCCCTGAACAGCACCGGCAACGCTTCAGGTCCTTGACCCTAGAGGAGTCCGGCCGGCCCTTCGTGATGGCGCAACAGCTCCGGGACTCCTGCCGCAGATGGCTGATGGCCATGGGAAGCGACGTCGAGAAGATTATCGACCAGGTGGTACTGGAGCAGTTTATTGGAAAGCTGCCCAAGAAGACTGCACAATGGGTCCAGTGCCACCGCCCGACGTTGCTGGACCAGGCCATCCAACTGGCGGAAGATCACATGGTGGCGTGCTCTGGGGTCGGCGAGCCCCTACCGGCTGTCTCTCTCTCTCCCTCTCTGTCTCCATCCTCTCTCTCTTCCCCCTCTGCCAAACCTGTTCCCCTTCCCAGGTCTCGAGGAGGTCTGGCGCCCAGACCAGCGCCGAGGTGGAGGTCCGGATGGTCAGGGGATACCAGTTCCCCCGGGAGGGCCGCTCCGAGGGGGATGCCTGCTGGGGATTTTTCCACCCTGGCTCCGGTGGCGCCGCTCTCCCCACGTCAATCCCTTGGCCCGCTTCCCGCCGCTGGGACAGCGGTAAAGCCTGGGCCGGCCTGTTGGCGCTGTGGGGACCCGGGACACTTTATTGACCGGTGTCCAGTGATGGAGGTGGGGACGCTGGTTCGGGTCCCCGACACGCCACGGGCCGCCCCCGATCAAGCTGGCCTGTACCAGATACCTGTGAGTGTCAAGGGGGGTACTTATCAGGCTTTGGTGGATTCAGGATGTAACCAAACCTCCATTCATCAAAGCCTGATTCAGTCTGGGGTATTGGATAAAAGCCGCATGGTTAAGGTTCGGTGTGTTCACGGGGTGGTGGTGAGTTATCCTTTAATGTCTGTGGCGATTCTATTTAGGGGACAAAAACATAGTGTAGAGGTAGCAGTTAACCCGCACCTCCGGCATCCGATAATTCTGGGAACGGATTGGCCAGGCTTTGGGAAGTTATTGGGGTTTTTATGCGCGGATGCCTCTTGGGGAAAGAAGCAGAAGGGGAAGACAGCGGTGGTTCAGGTGGGAGATGCTGTACCGGGGCCTCTGGGTACTGCTGTAGGGGAAGAGAGCTCTCTAGAGAGATCTATTCTCTCTGAGCGCGATGATTTTCCCCTAGAGCAGTCCCAGGATGAGACGCTAAAACATGCATTTGATAAGGTCCGTTCTATCGACGGTCAGGTACTCCACCCGAATCAACCGCTCTCTTACCCCTATTTTTGCGTGATTAAAGACAGGTTGTATCGGGTGGCCCAAGACGCCCAGTCAAAAGAAGATACAACACAGTTGTTAGTTCCTAAGAGCCGCCGGGAAATGCTTTTTCAGGCGGCTCATTGTAATCCAATGTCCGGACATTTAGGGCAAACGGCGACACTAAACCGTCTCATGGCCCGATTCTTTTGGCCGGGCATTCACGAGAATGTGCGCAGGTGGTGCGCGTCTTGTCGTGAATGTCAGTTGGTTAATCCACCGGCCAACCCAAAAGCACCTTTGTGCCCCCTTCCGCTGATGCAGGTCCCCTTCGAACAAATTGGCATGGACCTCATCGGGCCATTAGAACGGTCGGCACGAGGGCATCGTTTTGCGTTAGTCTTAGTGGATTACGCAACACGATACCCGGAAGCAGTCCCGCTTCGCAATATCTCGGCTAAGAGTGTGGCGAGCGCGCTGTTTTCATTAATCTCCCGGGTGGGGATCCCTAAGGAGATCCTCACCGATCAAGGCACGGCGTTTATGTCACGAACGGTTCGCGAACTTTATGAGTTACTGGGCATTAAATCGATTCGCACCAGCGTCTATCACCCACAAACGGACGGGCTGGTGGAACGGTTTAATCGTACTTTAAAAGCCATGATTCGTAAGTTCGTTCATGAAGACGCCAAAAATTGGGATAAATGGCTAGAACCCCTGTTGTTTGCTGTACGCGAGGTCCCCCAAGCCTCCACGGGGTTTTCCCCCTTCGAGCTTCTCTTCGGTCGTCAGCCCCGCGGGGTGTTAGACGTTCTGAGGGAGACTTGGGAGGACGGACCGTCCGCTAGTAAAAATGAAATTCAGTATGTCCTGGACCTGAGAACAAAACTCCACACATTGGGGCGGCTATCCTTGGAGAATTTGTTACAGGCCCAGGACAGACAGAGACAGCAGTATAATAGGGGGGCTAGACTCCGTCAATTCTCACCGGGAGATAAGGTACTTGTATTACTCCCCACGTCCAGCTCGAAATTACTCGCAAAGTGGCAAGGGCCCTTTGAGGTCACACGGCGGGTTGGTGATCTCAACTATGAGGTAATTCGAACAGATAGGGGCGGGGGACGTCAGATTTATCACCTCAACCTTCTTAAAAAATGGGTTGAGGCTGAAGCAGTGATGCTGGCGACGGTCGTGAGCGGAGAGGAGGATCTCGGGCCAGAAGCGAATATAAAACCTCAATCACTCGCTCTGGCTCCTGCTGGAGACCACCTCTCACCCTCCCAGCTCACTGACATTAAGAAGTTACAAGCAGAATTTGCAGATGTGTTCTCACCCCTGCCTGGTCGAACGAATCTCATTCAGCACCACGTTGAGACGGATCCGGGGGTCGTCGTGCGTTGCCGCCCATATCGTTTACCTGAACACAAAAAGAAAACGGTTCAGACCGAATTAGAGACAATGCTCGACATGGGGGTAATAGAAGAGTCCAACAGTGACTGGGCGAGCCCGATAGTTTTAGTTCCTAAACCTGACGGCTCGATTCGTTTCTGTGTGGACTATAGGAAGGTGAACGCGGTGTCTAAATTCGATGCTTATCCAATGCCGAGGATTGACGAATTGCTTGATCGGCTTGGTTCTGCTCGCTTTTATTCGACACTGGACTTAACGAAGGGGTATTGGCAGATCCCCTTATCTCCAATGTCCAAAGAAAAAACAGCTTTCACCACGCCGTTCGGATTACACCAGTTCGTCACGCTTCCTTTCGGTTTGTTCGGGGCACCTGCGACTTTTCAGCGTCTGATGGACAGAATTCTCCGGCCGCATGCTGCATATGCGGCTGCTTATCTGGATGACATTATCATCTATAGCAATGATTGGCAGCGGCATATGCAGTATTTGCGTGCTGTCCTAAAGACGCTGAGAAGGGCAGGGCTCACGGCCAACCCGAAGAAGTGCGCAATTGGGCGGGTGGAGGTAAAGTATCTGGGCTTCCACTTAGGTCACGGACAGGTGCGTCCCCAAATTGATAAGACAGCAGCCGTTGCAACCTGTCCGAGTCCTAAGACCAAGAAGGGGGTTAGACAGTTCCTGGGGCTAGCGGGATATTATAGGAGGTTTGTGCCTAATTATTCGGACCTCGCTAGCCCGCTGACTAAAAAGGGTGCTCCAGATACGGTCCAGTGGACGGAACAGTGCCAGCAGGCTTTTACCCAAATAAAGGCTGCTCTGTGCGGTGGATCGCTTTTACATGCTCCTGACTTTTCTCTCCCTTTCATCCTACAGACGGACGCTTCGGACAGGGGTCTGGGCGCGGTACTGTCCCAGGAGGTGGAGGGAGAGGAACGGCCGGTGCTGTACATCAGTCGGAAGCTTTCTAAGAGAGAGACGATGTACAGCACCATTGAAAAGGAGTGTTTGGCCATCCGATGGGCTGTCCTCACCCTTCGCTACTACCTCCTGGGCCGGGAGTTCACCCTGTGTTCGGACCACGCTCCCCTTCAATGGCTCCACCGCGTGAAAGATACCAACGCGCGGATCACCCGTTGGTATCTCGCTTTACAACCTTTTAAGTTTCAGGTGGTCCACAGGCCGGGGGCGCAGATGGCGGTGGCCGACTTCCTCTCCGGGGGGGGGGTGGGGGGGGGGGGCTGGCTGCAGGCCGGATGGCTCCCCGGCCTGAGTCGGGCGGTGGGGGTATGTGGTGAGGGGGGCGTGGTTCTCGCGGTAGTGAGAGACGAGTCAATGAGCTGTGCGGTGAGTAAGTAGGTCAAGTGCAGATGATGAACACCTGTGTCTGATTGCAGTGATTGGCGTGGGGAGACCGATAAAAGCCACACAGTGGGAGAATGCTAGAGAGAGAGAAGGGACTGGAACTCGTGCGAGAGCTGTTCAACTGAGAAGCTGAGACCTGACCTATATCGACGTGGAGAGAGTTTTTGTGGACTGTGTTGTGCTGTAGTCACGCTACGGTGAATGCGCTGTGTGCGCGCCTTTTTGTTTTGTATGATTCTGAGTAATAAAAGCCGTACGAGTTCCAGTTTCGCCGACCCCGTCTTCTTCTTCCCACCACACTACTTTGAACCTTATTACAGTAGGCAAAACCACACGTGCATTACGCACAAGAATCATTGAACACACAAGTGCCATTCGAAGACAGGATGATACATCCTCAATCTATTGCCACTTTAACCCTTTAGGCGCCAGAGGTTTTTTCCTAAAACGTTCGATTTTGACATCTTAATTTCAAAAGGCTATATCTTAAAAGTGATAAAAGATAGAGACTTTCTGTAAATTAGAGAAATATTAAGGATGACCCAAAGTTTATGTAGGGATTACATTTTCCCATCTAATTTGCATATTATGACGTCATATGGTGGTGGCAATCTTGGATTATAGAATTGAAAAGTCACATGTTTAAATGATAAAATGCAGCACTTCTTTCCCCAAAAAATGTCCATCACCTTCTGTATGCTATATTGCACAATACTGAATGCTCAGGTATATAGTAAGTAGTAAACAAACTGTGTAAATCATTACTAATAAATGGTAGAAACAAACCGAATGCATGTAGTGGTTGGCCTTTTGCTGTAGAGATTTTCCATTTACTAAATACAGTAGGCACTCTGATTCCATGTATGGGGCACATATATATTATTCATATGACATACAAACACAAGTAGACAAAACCTGTTTAGTTCAAACGCTCACTCGCACAGATCATGAGTGACATGATACGGGCAGCGCGGCCAGATCTGCCTCGCGCGCGCGCCGAGTGTGCACAGCTCGGACTACTGTCATTGTCATTGCGACTCCTCACCCTGCCTCCACGTTGCCTCCTAACTGTCCTATGAATACTTCGACCTCGTCTAACATACCCAGTGGTATTAGACGAAGTCTCCACCACAATACTGTCGCCGCGATTGCGGAGAGGATCTGATAAAATGGCTCACTCGCACACTAGCTCCGCTTTTGATCGCACTGATTCAATGCGCTCTAACTCGAACATTTTGTATAGAAACATGACGTTTTTTTGATTCGGGGATGAAGTATGACATGTCTGCCATCCAGTGGAGGGGAGGTCGAACGAAATTTGACACCCAATTTGACAAAATCGGCCGTTTTATTCAGTGCCGCATCTTGTCGAGTAAACTCGACCGTGGCGCCTAGAGGGTTAAGTTTGCCAAACATTCTTTGTCTGACATGAAGTTCCTGGGCATCGAGAGGATTCTACCTCATAGAAGAGGCGGAGATAGAGATAAGAAAATGTTGCAAAGGGAGGCCTTCTGGATCTTGGATTGAATACCAGTAATATTTTGTCATGCATGTCAATTATCAGACTCTCTTGGAGCTCCACCTGTGATAGAGTTGTACTTGTGATAATTAATTTCAGATTTTTGCACTATGCAATCCAGAAAAAAAAAAAAATGATAGACTTCTGTAGTCTGTACTGAATTCAGGGTGCGGCCAGCTACCTTCTTGCTCGTTTTCCATATCTCTTTGGCTCCACGCACCTGAAGAAAATTATTTATTTTTTTTGTCAATTTAGAGCACAACAATTTCTTATAGTTTTCATAAATTTAGCATACCATTTATTAATCATTTATGAATGTATAGTCATGTTTTGAAAATAATTAGTTCCCTTTCAGTCATGGGGATCACGCTTAGGGAGCCTGTCTTCTTCGTACTACTATTTAATCAAGCCAATTCAACATTGGCGTGCGTGATTACACGCTCCGCCCCGCAACGCGTGGACACAGAAGTGGACGCACGCACCAGTTGCCTTACAGATGTCTCTGAAGAGTATTATTGTTTAAACAAGAGTGTTGGTGTTCTTGCGGGAGGACCTCCCAGTGTTGGTGTTTACAGCGCGAGTGCAGCCGTGATTTTCTTAAGCTCTCAACTGCTGTTTTAAAAGGTATTTGATGGTTGGTTAGAGGGTGAGAAGTGAGTGCTTCACTGTTTCAGTTCACTGATTCAGTGTTGCCACGGTCATTCCCTGTGTGCTCCGGCACTGGTGACGGTCCCTTTTCCTAAAAGAGCAACACGGGTGCGTTTGCATCTTTAAAAAAAAAAAAAAAATGATGTCATTACGCCCGTGCGTTTCTGGATGCATTCGTTCCCTGTCTCTCTGAAACGGTCACAATTGTTGCATCACATGTTTGGCCTTACAGCACCCTGAAGCAGCTTTTGTGGACAGTTCATGTTCCCATTGCGGGAATATGACTGACGCGGTGTTGAGGTCGAGACTCGCCTTCATCCGCGAAGCGCGAGTCCCCATTACCACGCCCCGCGTTCGGGTGCCGCATGGGGTGGGTGATAGGAGGATAGTGTTGGATGTCTCGCCCGGTAACCATTCCCTGTGGGCTCCTCACTCCTCCCTTCCACCGTAGCAGTTGGAGCCCCCCGTGGAGCGTGCTGGTCCATCTGTAATGGGTGGGTCGGCCGTTTCACCTGGGGCTCCCCCAGAGGACAGGACGCCAATTGCAGCATTGGAGGGTGAGCTGGCCTCTGGAGATGATGACTTGACTGCGTAAAGAGCTGCGCCCAACAGCAGACGGAGGCCACCCGACACTTCTTATGCATATGGCAGACGCAGCCGCATTGGTTTCCTCCATATGAAGACCATTTCAGCACTGGCTTAAGGTCGAGTCCCGAGGTGACCGTGGCAGAGCGGCACACCCGGTGTGACAACAGATCACCCCGGCCTGCCACCAAACTCTCAGCCCCTGTTCAGACCTTTCGTTCCTCTGGGCCAACCGCTCCTAGAACATAGTTCACTAACACCGACTGAGGGGCCATGTACAAAAGGCATGCTTTAAAGGAGGCCTGGGTGACCTCCGACTGCATTGGTATTCATACCTCGAGATGTTGCAGTTCTCCTCGCTTTGAGCCACCGCTGCTCAGCGAGCTGGTACTGCTCTAAAGGACAGCATCGCATGTCACAAATCACACGTCACCTCCACCTTGGAGTCAGAAACTTCTGAGGTCGCTTCATTCCACTATTTCTTCCGGCCTGCTCAATCATGCCGCCGACGAGCCTCACGACAGTCTATGGCCAGGGAGAGTGGAGACTCCATCCCCTGGCGGTACAGCTGGGCAGGGACCACTTCGGGGCCGCACATTTACATCTGTTTGCCTGTCCGGATTTGTCCTCTGCCAGTTGTATTATTCTGTCCGAGCGGCAGCCCTTGGACGGACACGGGCTCTCAGCTGACCCCAGAAATGCGTTCCCCAGTGATCCTTCTAAAAAAGCGGCTATGTGATTCATTGTCGCTTAGCACCCTCTCAAGTTCAGTGATTTTCATCACACTCAGGTGTTGAGCAGAGATACTCCTGAAGCTCAGTGATTTCTTCACACCTAGTGTTGAGCAGTAGCCTGACGTCGTCATACTCAGATTCTAGTCAGAATGTGAGTCTGATACTGCTCCATTGGGCTCTGATTATGGGGCGTGTTTCAACCGAACCAGGAAAGAAAATGCCTCTGCACTCAATTGGATTGACAAATGCCTTGATCGCGGTTCTCTGTTCCTCTTTTAAAATTAATGCGGTCTACATCTTCTATAACAGACGTGATGGCTGAATCTACACAGTTTTTTTGTTATCAACTGTTTATTGAGTTTTTTTTTTTAAGCCAAGAAACACAAAAATAAAAGCAAAAAGCAACTATACAAATCTAGAACCCACCCCATCCCACCCTTCGTAGACTTCAAGAAAATAAAAATAAAATACAAACATAGAAATAACATAAAATAAAATAAATAAATAATAATATAAATAAATAAATAAACAAATTACATAGATGTTAAAAAAGTTGACACAATATCAAAAGCAGCATGCCATAAATTCACAGTCTTAACATTGGATCCATGCATACGAGAAGTTGAGAGTTCCATCGATATAATGTCCAGCAAAGACACTGTCCCTGTTCGTCTGTCCATTGTGTGAGGAGGATTCCAACGGTTAACTAACATTTTTTTTTGCATCTGTGAGAGCGGCTAACAGTAAATATCTTTGTTTAATGGATAAGGTTAGGTCCCTAAAAAGATGAAAGAGAGGGACAGTCCCAAAAGAAGTGCAAGTACGTGCCTAGAGATTCTTGAGAACAAAGATTACACTTGGGAGAGGAGGATAGATTCATATAGAAACGTTTCATGGGAGTCAAGTAAACTATGTAGTAATTTCCAGTGTATCATTTGATGATTGGGGTTCTTTGAAGACAGCTTAAACATCCTCCATACCTGATCCGAAAATAAAACATCCACATCTTCATTAAGATCCTTGGCCCAAACAGTTGTAATAGATAAGGGTTTGTATGAATGCTCAAGAAGATACCGATAAATAACCGACACAGAAGAGGGAGATCTCTCAGAAGGAAGGATTAATTTGCGCAGTGGGTGAATAGGTAAATGGGAGTCCCAAGACACCCCATATGCCCGAAGGGCCGATCTTATTCGCAAATACATATAAAAAGATGTACCTTGTAAATTATATTGAGCTTTAATGTCTTGAAATGATTTTAGACCCATATCATCATAGATCTCTCCCAAAGTGTTTAGTTTTTTGTCCATTGCGGACAATGAAAAAGGACCTTGCCAGACAAAAGTTTATTATCATGGAAAATAGGCGAATGCCTATGCCAGATTGTAACTTGGTGTGTTTGCTTTTCAACTTCCCTCCAAGTGGAGAGAAGATGAGTTACAATAGGACCAAACTGAGATTTACACTGCCTCAGTGAAACCCCGGAAAAAACAAGATGCTTCAGTTCATAGGGATAAACCATAGATTCCTCAATTGCTCTCCATGACACAGAAGCATCAGGATCAAGTCAGACTGATAAAGGGCGGAGGGTAAAGGCTTGAGCATAAAGTCTAAAATTAGGGAAAGACAGACCTCCATGTAATCTGCCACGCTGTAAGGTAGTCAGCTTGATTCGAGGACGTTTCCCATCCCATATATAACGAGAAACGCATGCATCGAGTTTATTCCAGAAACCAGCAGGTGGAGAAAGAGGAATCATAGATGAAAAGAAATTAATACATGCAAGAACATTAATTTTAATTACAGATATACGAGCATGAAAAGAAGTAGGGAGAAGAGACCAATTGTCAGAATGAGAGTCGTAGATCCAATTGCAAGTAAACAGATTATTGCGACAGGCAGATCAGGGGACAATACTCAAAACGCCACAGTTAGAAGGCGGGCGACCTCAATGCCACAATCCAAGGAGAGTTAAGAAGTGACAGGAATCAACACAGCGTGGAACTCAGACCGATGGCTGGTTGAAGAGAACTCCAGACGATCTCCTAGTTGCTTGGAAGCACAGGCGAGATGGAGGAAATAACTCCGCTAGGAAACTCTGACACAGGAACTAGGTGAGAGAACAAAACAAGAGTGACGAACCGACACCAAGCATATCTCACTCCTGCTAGATATAGGCAACTGACTAGCTGCAGTTGACTAGCTGCAGCTGGATGACTGATTGAGTGATCAGCTGGTTACTAGGCAACAAACAAGCACCACACACACAGACCCAACACCTACAAACACACCAGACAGATACACAAAATGAACACACGGATCCATGAACCGTGACACCAATTTTCCAAGTCTGAGGATATTTTTGCTAAAATACTATTCAGGTTTTTCGAGATAATTTCCTGAAGGGATGGAAAGATATCTATACCCAGGTACTTAAAGGATTGAACCACCGGAATAGATATGGATAGGGGTGTGGGGTCAATTTTAAAATTGAGGGGAAGCAAACATGACTTACTCCAATTAATTTTAAACCCAGAGAGGGATCCAAAATGGTCAAATAAATTCAACACCTGATAGAATAGAATAGATAGAATTTGACGGTTTCTCCAAAAACAATAAGATGTCATCAGCAAACAATGAAATATGATGGTGTGTGTTCCTTATAATTATTGGGGAGATAATTTCAGATTGTCGGACCGCTTGAGCTAAGGGTTCCAAGGATAAAGCAAACAATAAAGGAGAAAGCGGGCAACCCTGACGAGTACCTCGCTGTATAAAGAATGGATTTGAACAATCTAAACCTATAAGAACAACAGCTACTTGGTTGGTATACAGAATTTTAATCATGTTTATAAAACTTGACCCTAAACCCAATGTTGTAGAACTAACCACAAATAGTAACCACATGTTACCTCCCTTCGGGCAGGATGTGGCTTCCACAGCGTCCCTTCCTTCCATGTACAGGGAACGCTTTCCCAGTGGTCCTGTAGGAACAGCAGTGACTTCCCTGGCCTAAAGCCCTGTCCCTTCTCCGCCTTAAATCGCGGGGGGATCAGGAGGCTTCTGTCTAGGCACTGGAAGGTGGCAGCACTAGTGGTGTTCTCAATAGATCCCCATTTCAGTCGACGTCGACTACGCCTGACGTTCTCGACTGAAAGGGAACGTCCTGGTTGAGTATGCAACCCGAGGACGTAGTCCCCTTGCCACTACTGCTGGACCACCACTGACTCCGGGGGCCGCTCGGCTCCTCAGCAAAAAAAGCAACTGGTGAGTGCGTGTTTATACCCGCGCTGTGGGGCGGAGCTTGTAATCACGCACGCCAATGCTGAATTGGCTTGATTAAATAGTAGTACGAAGAAGACAGGCTCCCTAAGTGTGATCCCCATTTCAGTCGACGTTGACTACGTCCTCCGTTCCCTCCTTCAGGGAACGGTGGGTTGCATACGCAACCAGGACATTCATGAAAGTGATTTATAACTGAATTAACAAAACATTCATAAAATGTTAGCATATTACTTATTAATCATTTATGAATGTATAGTTATGTTTTGTAAATTATTAGTTAATTATTAACTAATAACTCATAAGTGACTTATGAGTTATTGAACAGCTTGAACGTTCTTGGAACATGACCTAAAGATAAAGATGAGTTAATAATATTGAGAAGAGCCTCTTCTCAATATTATTAACTCATCTTTATCTTTAGGTCATGTTCCAAGAACGTTCAAGCTGGCAGTTATAAAACCTCTTATTAAGAAACCACAATTAGATCCAAATAACCTAGCAAATTACAGACCCATTTCGAATCTTCCATTTATGTCAAAAATATTAGAAAAAGTTGTGTCCGCTCAACTCGGCTCTTTCTTGCAAGAAAACGACATCTATGAAAAGTTTCAGTCTGGATTCAGGCCACATCATAGCACTGAAACTGCGCTTGTTAGAATCACAAATGATTTACTTTTAGCTTCGGACCAAGGCTGTATCTCAGTACTAGTTTTACTTGATCTTAGTGCTGCGTTCGATACTATAGATCACACAATACTCTTAGATCGACTACAAAATTACACTGGTGTTCAAGGACAAGCATTAAGCTGGTTCAGGTCATACTTATATGACCGCTACCATTTCGTCTACTTAAATGGAGAAAAATCGATTATAACTTCGGCAAACTATGGAGTGCCGCAGGGATCTGTGTTAGGCCCTTTATTATTCTCAATATATATGCTGCCACTTGGTAATATTCTAAGGAAACATGGAATTAGTTTCCATTGTTATGCTGATGACACTCAAATATATATTTCATCACGGCCAGATGAATACGCTAAATTATCCAAATTGACAGATTGTGTTAAAGATATAAAAGATTGGATGACGCGTAATTTTCTTTTATTAAATCCAGACAAGACAGAGGTAATACTTATTGGTTCTAAAAACCGTCCACAAAACCTTTCACAGCACGACTTTAACATAGTAGGATGCCCTGTTACTTTATCCGCTACAGTAAAAGACCTGGGTGTTACATTAGACTGCAACCTGTCTTTTGAAAAGCATATTTCATATGTTACAAAAACTGCCTTTTTCCACCTTAGAAACATTGCTAAGCTACGTAATATGCTATCAGTCTCTGATGCAGAAAAGTTAGTTCATGCATTCATGACCTCGAGACTAGATTACTGTAATGCTTTATTAGCTGGTTGTCCTGCATCTTCAATAAACAAGCTACAGTTAGTCCAAAATGCAGCCGCTAGAGTTCTTACTAGATCAAGAAAATATGATCATATAACACCGATTTCATCATCACTTCACTGGTTACCTATAAAGTTCCGTATTAAATACAAGGTATTGCTTTTGACTTATAAAGCTCTAAATGGTTTAGCTCCAGTCTATTTAACGGATCTTCTATCGCCTTACAATCCATCGCGCTCTTTAAGATCACTAAATTCGAGGCTTCTGGTCATTCCTAGGATATCCAGATCCACCAAAGGAGGCAGAGCATTTTCACATTTAGCTCCGAAGCTCTGGAATAGCCTTCCTGATATTGTTCGTAGCTCAGACTCGCTCTCCCAGTTTAAAACTAGACTGAAGACGCATCTATTTAGCCAGGCATTCATATAAATTTTTTATCTTACAGTTACTGTAAATTCGGCCTCTAGTTCATAAACGCCAGAGGAGAACTGGCCCCCGACTGAGCCTGGGTTCTCCCAAGGTTTTTTTTTCTCCATTGGGTCATCTGATGGGGTGTTAGGACACCATTAGGTCACTGGATGGAGTTTTTCGGTTCCTTGCCACTGTTGCCTTTGGCTTGCTCAGTTGGGGATATTCAAATTAATTAACCAATCATACCATTGATCAGCTCTACCAAACTTGGATGTCTTTTTTCCAGTAATAAACAAACATTGTTAAGTTGTTTTGATTGATACTGTGAAGCAGCTTTGATACAATCTGTATTGTGAAAAGCGCTATATAAATATATTTGACTTGACTTGACTTGACTTATAACTGAATTAACAAAACATTCATAAAATGTTAGTATATCACTTATTAATTATTTATGAATGTATAGTCATGTTTTGTAAATTATTAGTTCATCATTAACTAATAACTTATAAATTACTTATAACTGAACATAAAGTGTTACCATGAGTCATGCGCAATATAATGTAACTGGCAAAAGGTTGCTTTAACCCAGTAAATAAGCAAAAACACATGCAAATCTAAATAAACTGTGTAACTTAAATACCATATTAACAGGTTTAACAATGGCAGAATTAGGATATTTGTACTTTTTTTTTTTGCTTTAGGTCTAACAAACTACTATCTAACTGTGATTGATTTCAAGAGTTTATTGTAAACACATGAAAAAATGCTAAAAGATACATTTATCAATGAGAATAATAACTCACCAACTGCTGCTGATATGGATAAGATGAAGAGAAGAGCAGAAAAGTGCATACTGAAGGTATTTCAGCCTTAGGAGCATGAAAAAACAAGCAAACAAAAACAATAAAAAACATTAACAATAAATTACATTAAAGGGGTCATGAATTGATAAATCACATTTTCCTTGAGCTTTTGACATATAAGAGGTTATCATACTATAAGAATATCCTCTAAGGTCAGAACTGAAAACTTCCTTGATAGTCCAAAAACAGCTTTTATTAAAACCAAACACAGAGAATGACTCATTTTGGAATGCATCTTTTTATAGGTGAAAGTAGGTAGGTAACATGTAGTAGATAAATAACATATGTTACACTAACAGTGGATCGAGCAAACATGCCTTTGAAGAGTGCAAAATGTTGCGCAGTGCCAGGTTTTGGAAAAACACAGTCGCTGCATAACCTTCCTTCTGACGCTGGATTTGCAGAGAGACAGAAATTAAAAAAACTATGCTGTGCCTTCTTTATTGGATCATATATAGCCTATATAACAATACAATAACATGTTAACCCTCTGAGGTCGGCTATCGCGCCGGCGCGATAGTCTCGCTTTTTTTCTTATCAGTGCAAAAGAAACTCAAATAACTCCGTCGATTTTTGTCATACAGACAAGTGTTATACATTTTTAAAAACTGTTAAATGTCTTCTTTTTTTTGTGTACACTAATAATAAAAACAAAAAGTTGTGTTTTTCGTAAAATAAAGAAAAAAAACATGATGCACGTTCTGTCTTCTCTCTCAATGTGAAGTTCATTCTGAAACGCGACGAAAAATGATCTGTAACTCAGCCAATACTTGCCACCCACACATGAAAGTAATGTCTTTACAAAGTTCGAAGTCTCCTTTTTTAAATGAAGTAAATCATATCAAAAACAAATATTCTCGGTTTAAGAAATCCGTATGAAAGCAACGACATGTACAGTTTCTCCAGCCCGAGCTCATTAACTTTAATTTGACCACACCCCCACGCGCGCAGCTGTTCTCATTCAAATGATCCACGTGAAGGAACGCAGAGCTGTTAACGCCCTCATCAGCTCTAAACAAAGAATCAGCGACTCCAGTATTTCTCTACTTTTCATCAGTTTGGAAGACTGTTTGTGCTGTGGATTTACCTTGGATTTACCTAAGAAGGACACATTTTTATTATGAGAACAATTTTTAAGGTAAGAGACATAATAGTAAGTGTTTTATTGTTGCATAAACTTTACATTGTAGCTACTAAACTCAAACTGGTGCAGCCTAAAATGTTATGAAATGAGATACAAGTAGGCATATGCTAGTATGAGTGTTTATTCTAATATGGTGAATATTTTAATGTTTAGACCTGTGTTTACTGTTAAATACTGTGTTTGTGGATATCTGCTCAAACGTAGATGTATAATGTAACAACAATGTTTCATAGTTTGGAGCGGCTCGATCGCTGCACGCGCTGAGTTTGGGTCTGAGTCGCGCTGTGTGTTTGAAAAGCAAAACACGCCACACATTAGGCTTCACGACAAACTCATCTCATTTCATAACGAATAGAAATATTTGAAGTAACATATGATAAACAATATATGTTTTGTCTAGTGTAGTGTTACTGAAAAGTGTTCATTTTTAACGATTTATAGGCTGCCTGCTATCTAGGCTATTGTTATTATTTTATGCAGCCCTACACATGCCTATATACAAGGCACAACAAACTAGGTGTTCCTATATATATTTACAAAATACATATACATATATACACTGCCGTTCAAAAGTTTGGGGTCGGTAAGATTTTTAATGTTTTTAAAAGTCACTTATGATTAGATTATTTTTCAGATAAATGCTGTTCTTTTGAACTTTCTATTCATCAAAGAATCCTGAAATAAAAATGTAAATAACTGTTTTCAACATTGATGATAATGAAAAATGTTTCTTGAGCATCAAATCATCATATTATACTGATTTCTGAAGGATCATGTGACACTGAAGACTGGAGTAATGATCACAGGAATAAATTACACTTTACTATATATTTACATAGAAAACAGCTGATTAACATTGAAATATTATTTCACAATATTACTGGGTTTGTTTTGTATTTTTACTCAAATAAATGCAGCCTTTGTGAGCATACGTGACTTCTTTTAAAAACATTAAAAATCATACCGACCCCAAACTTTTGAACGGCAGTGTGTTTGTGTGTGTGTGTGTGTGTGTATATATATATATATATATATATATATATATATATATATATATATATATATAAATATATATATATATATATATATATATATATATATATAGTGTGTATATATATATATATATATATTGTGTGTGTATATATATATGTATATGTGTGTGTGTGTGTGTGAGTGAAAAATCTAAAATGTATTCCCAGAATCGTGCAGCCCTATAGTTTGTCTTGATATCAACATGTTTACAGGTGTTTATTTATTTATTTTTTAGAAAGGGACCAGATGCCACTGGATGAGTCCTGCTGACTTCAACATTCAGTCTCTGAATGAGTCTCTGTACATGAACATGGTAAAATGAAAAGTCAAACACCTTGGACATGACAGGTATGTAGGCTACTATGTTTCAGGAATGGCACAAAGGTGTGTGACTGTTTAAGTCTTTGTCTTTACATCAGTGTGTTTACTAATGTGCTTTTTGTCCTTTGTTGTGTATCTTTGGATTATGTTGTGTTGTAAATAAATCCAGACAATCTAAAAGCCATTCTTTTTTTAATTTCTCCTCATTCTTTGTGCAAGGCTTCTCATGATGATAGGGCCTGATAGCCCCTAATAGGGCCATTAGGGGAGGGTCTTTGTCTTTCTCAGGTGTAAAATGCATTCATATTAATGAGAGATCCACGCCCCTTCGCATAAAGCTTTCTCACACAAAACACGTCATACAAATTTTAAATCAATATATTGTCTTATCTAAATGAGTATGCAGGATGATTTTCACATAGTTTTGGAGCAAATATTCTAGGCTACGTGATACAATTTTCAAAAGTCTTGTGAAGAAATAATCACTATGGGTTTTATGACCTTATTTCAGTGACATTTGTTTTTTGTTTTTTCACAAACCACGCATAAACATTATTATCTTAAAAATACAAACATGTACATACATGTTGCTCACATATTACGGTAGCCCCGTTTGTGCTATATAGAGTGAATTTACACCTTTGCCATTAACATGTTTATAAATAACTGAAAGAAGCACAAATGTCAGAGCATGTCAGAACACCTCCAGGACCCAGAAAACACCTTAGACCTCAGAGGGTTAATATTTAGATAGATTTGAATTTAAATGATTATTATTATCATAATTAGATATCTTTGCAACAAACACAGAAGAAAGTAAACAATCATTATTTCTGGAATCTGTAGTCCAGATATTGCATGTCCTTTGCTTTGTATAATAAGACAGCTACATTTGGATAATTAGACAATGTCGATATAAAGTGAACCTGCAGAGTTTTGCATTCAAATGCATGTAAAGGGAATTGTAGTGTATTGAATTGTATGTAAACTCGGGAATAAGCACACTGTAAATTATTTATGTTGTTTTCACAGTAATATTACTGTATTCTCAACAATTCCCTGCTGTTAAATCTGAATACAGTATGTTACTGTATATTTTTACAGCATTATTACTGTATTCTTAATATTTTCTTACTGTATAAGCTGTTTACAGTATGTTACTGTAGATGTTCAATGCATTCTGGGAAAATATTAGCTTACTGTAAATCTAAATACAGTACTGACCACTAAAAACAAACACTCCACACCTCCTCACACATGAAGATGAAAGCCCACAAGAGTATGGTAGGTTAACTAAAATTTTTTAGACTTTTTAAATCGCATTATATGTTTTATTCTGGTGTTACGTTTTAGTCAATACGTTTCTGTAAGAATATCTGAGCAGGCGTTCATTTTCCGGCATATTCCTGAAGATGACGAACGTACAAATTTAACGTACGCTAGTACGTTAAATTTGTAGGTATACTTCAAAACACATGTAATCGCCTTATTTGTTTTATACAACTGTTATTTGCAATGCATAAATATGTTGCAATGATAAGTGCAATGACTAGTAGGCTATTGGTAGATTATCGGTTCACGTGCCGCCATGCGCTAGCTTTCTGTCACTTCACATTTAAAAGCGCCAAAACGGTATTTATTGTTTGAATTTCGTAATAAAATTGACAGAATCTCAGGATCTGAGAGCTGAGAATTGGTTTCATATCAACAGTAACCTGCTCTATCTTGTCTGTCGCGGTGTCAGTGTCCTCTTTGCTTCACAATTTTTCTCTGCGTGAGAAAATGGATGTGTGGTGTGAGAGCATGTGAAAAGGGTCAATTGCGTGAGTCTCACAGTGAATGCGTGAGAGTTGGCAGCGAAAAGCCTAAGTACGTTATTGATAGGTCAACTTTAATACACATGTATTCGCCTTATTTGTTTTGTACCAATGTTATTTGCAAGGTATAAATACATTTGTTGTTCATAAGAACATTGGAGCGGGTGCTCACTTTCCATTTAAGCCGTGCTGATAGTATTTTCCTCCCGCAGCGCACTGGCAGACCGACGGGACCATCGTGAGTGAAGATTAAAATTTCTTCTTTGAAAATAATTTCATTATTTAATATTGTGTATCTGTATTATTATTCTTTATTTAGTATTCATAATCAGTTGTATTATCTTATGAAGTTTAAAATGCATGAGTAGACTATAGACTGCATGAACACATGTGTTTAAGGAACATATTTTAGACACAAGGAGGGTAGTTGGGAGGATTATGTATTCTGCTTAAAGGTATGAGTAAATGCAATGTTCACTTAGTAAAGAGTTCCAATGATGATGATACTTCAAATGTGTACAGTTGGTATGCTCTTTGCAAGAAAAGGAATGTTTCAACTGATGCAAATGTACCATTTGTATACCACTAATGTATACACTGAGAAATAGTTTCTTAATGTGGAAGGTGGATTGTACCGGTATACATTTCATTTTTAAACATTAGCAGTGTTTTTCTACCTTACAAGGAAGTTGAAAGTCGCTCAGTTGTGTATTTAAGCTCAATCCTTACTGTACTACAACAGAGAAACATAAAAACGCATAGACTGGCATGAATACAACATCTGCTCAAGTTTCTCTCCTGACATATATGAATAAAGATTTTTTCTTGGCAAATAACTGGTGTCCGGTCCCGTGAATCAAATAATAACGGGGGAAAAGGCTTAATTCTGAGTCTACAATTTGGCGTCACGAACAAGGATTGCATCTTCAGGCATTTGTCTCAGTCATTCAAGGTAAGACTTTTTCTATTCTAAAATAGTTTTAAGTCTGCCAAATGATTTGAGAAATTGACTGAAACTGCTTAAAAGAACTGTGTTATTTAAAGTACCAGTTGTATTGCCAATTAATATGTCAGACATAAAAAAAATAAAAATTAAGGAAAAATATAATTAAATTAAGTAATTCAATTTAATTTGGCTTATTTAAGTTTCTCTGAAAAGTAAACCTCTAAAACGTACTCGGTTACTAACGTAACCTCGGTTCTCTCTAGAGAGGGAACGAGTACAGCGTAATATCTTACGCTATGGGGAAAACCTCTTTTCCACGAGATATTGAAGCCAAAAATTATCCTTAATTTTGATTTAATGTAAAACGCTGTGCAGCAGCATGCAGACATAGGCAAGACGGCTCGCGCGCCTATTGGCTGCCCTGCGGCAACAGCAGCAGCCTATCGAGAGAGGCCCTGCGGGACGTGATACCCAATGGGGGCGCTTCGCGCCCATTTCGTCACGTCCCGCCAGAATAGGCGTGGCCTTGGCCTATAAATACGCTCGACAGGCTGATACAAACTGGTTTTCATCGCTGAAGCGAACCAGCGCTGTTGTATGCACGGCAAGATATGCAGTACTCGTTCCCTCTCTAGAGAGAATCGAGGTACGTTAGTAACCGAGTACGTTCTCTTACGAGAGTATCTCTCGTACTGCGTAATATCTTACGCTATGGGGAACACAATGCAACACGCCGTGCATACTGGGATCCGACACCAAAGTCCCAAGGGCAGTAGCCCGGGGCTCATATAGTGCATAATCACCGTAGACTCACAGAGAGTCGGAGAAGAGAGGCTACAAGCATCATTCCCCATGAAATAGCATCCCACAGGAGCTAGTTATGTTAACAGTGTTTCACGCAGACAGGGTGAACGTGTTCAGCCTGAACTGGGGATAAGTACGGGTTATTCAACACCCATGGAACTGTTCCATCGATCAGTGAGCGATGCCCAAGCAAAAACTCAGCATTCTGCGCCGGCGCAGCGGGGCAGATAGTACTGAATTCTAGACCGACAGCAGCTTGGCCTGTAAGGCGGGAACCTCTAGGTTATAAAACCTTATAAATGTAGACGCGAGGCCCAGCCTGCCGCCATACAGATATCTTGCAAGGGAATCCCGCTAGACCACGCCCACGACGAGGCCACGCCTCTCGTGGAGTGCGCTCTGACACCCAAAGGACACTGCAGGCCCTTAGAAGTGTAAGCCAGCGCTATGGCATCAACTATCCATCTGGATAGGCTCTGTTTTGATGCGGCCAGTCCCTTGGAGCGCCCGCCAAACAAAACAAAAAGCTGCTCGGTCTGTCTGAAGACAGACGAGCGGGACACATAAGCTCTCAGCGCCCTGACGGGGCAGAGGAGATTAGCATCCTCCTCCTCATTATTCACTGGGAGGGCGAACAGGGAAATAACCTGGGCCCTGAACGGTGTGTTGAGGGATTTGGGCACGTACCCGTGCCTTGGTTTGAGTATGACTTTAGAGTCATTAGGCCCAAACTCCATACATGACGCGCTTACTGAAAGCGCTTGTAAGTCCCCTACGCGCTTCACTGAAGCAAGAGCCACAAGAAATACCGTTTTGAAAGACAGGTGTTTCATGTCTGACAAATGGATCGGCTCGAATGGGGCACCTTTCATGGCTTCCAGAACCGTAGAAAGGTCCCACGCAGGGACTGAGGGGGGTCTGGGAGGGTTCAGCCTCCGAGCTCCCCTGAGGAATTGTACGACCAGGTTGTTTTTCCCCAGTGACTGGCCAGACGTTGGTTTTGCAAACGCTGCTATGGCCGCCACGTATACTTTGAGCGTGGATGGGGTTCTACCCTTATCCAGCAGCTCCTGAAGGAAGGAGAGCACTTCCGTAACCCCGCAGTCTACGGGTGAAAAGCCCTGAGCTTGACACCAGGTAGAGAACACCGACCATTTCGAGGCGTAAAGCCGTCTAGTAGACGGGGCTTTAGCCTGCGTGATCGTGTTTTGCACTCCCTCCGGGAGGTTAGCGGGTACCCGTTGATGGCCCATGCGTGTAGGGACCATAAATCCGGGCGAGGATGCCAAATCGAGCCCTTTGCCTGAGAGAGGAGGTCTCTCCTCACCGGTATAGGCCATGGGGCAGTGCTGGTCAGCTGCATCAGGACTGGGAACCAAATCTGGTTCGTCCAGAGCGGAGCCACGAGCAGCACTGGGCATCCGTTTTCCCTGATTCGTTCCAGCACTTGAGGCAGGAGCGAGACGGGGGGAAAAGCATAGAGGGGGCAGCGGGGCCATACGTGGGCCAGCGCATCCCTGCTCTTGGAGAAAAAGTCCGGACAGTGAGCGTTTTCCTGGGACGCGAACAGGTCCACCTGCGCTCTGCCGAATGTCTCCCACAGCAGTTGGATCGTCTGCGGGTGCAGCGACCATTCCCCTGCTGGGACATTGTCTCTGGACAGTCTGTCTGGTCCCAGATTCAGGTGACCAGGCACATGCGCTGCTTTCAGTGAAAGCAGGTTGTGCTGAGCCAGGACCAGGAGGCGTTCCGTCAGCCTGTAAAGGTTTCGGGACCTGACGCCACCCTGGCGATTTATGTATGCCACCACTGACATGTTGTCCGACCGGACTAGGACGTGGTGGCCTTTTATCTGGGGATAAAAACGCCGTAGCGCGTTGTCGACTGCCAGCATTTCCAGACCGTTTATGTGTAGAAGCTTTTCCCGTTCCGACCACTGGCCAAAGAACGGTCTGCCCTCGAGCAGCGCTCCCCATCCCGAGGTGGAGGCGTCCGTAGACACCACCGTCACACTCGAGGGAGTCCCCAGACTCATGCCTGACTGATACCAGTCGGCTATTTTCCACGGTTCCAGAGCCGAAACGCATTTCATGTCGACCCTGAGGCGAAACAGACCAGGGGTCCACGCCCGGGGTGGAACTCGCGCTTTCAGCTATAACTGCAGTGGGCGCATGCGAAGCAGGCCCAGCTGAAGTACCGAAGATGCTGAGGCCATGAGACCCAGCATTTTCTGAAACCTTTTGAGCGGGACTATAGAGCCGCGGCGGAAGGATTTCGCGGCGCGCTGAATGTCCAGTCCGCGCTCCGGCGACAGACATGCTGTCATAGACAGCGAGTCCAGCACTGTTCCCAGAAAAGAAATTTTCTGTCTGGGAAACAGCGAACTCTTCGCCCAATTGACTGTAAGACCCAGCCTCTCGAGATGCTCGAGTAATGTGGTCCTGTGTTCTATGAGCTCTGAGTGTGATCGAGCTAGAATCAGCCAATCGTCCAAGTAGTTCAAAACTCGCATGCCCTGAAGTCTCAGGGGTGCGAGAGCCGCGTCCATGCACTTCGTAAATGTACGGGGTGCTAGGGACAGGCCGAACGGTAGGACTGTGTATTGATATGCCTGGCCCTCGAAGGCGAATCTCAAGAATCGCCTGTGACGTGACGCAATCTGTATTTGGAAATAGGCGTCTTTCAGATCTATTGACATGAACCAGTCTCCCTGGCGAACTTGCGCGAGGATTTTCCTGGTTGTCAGCATTTTGAACTGGCGCTTCAAAAGTGCTTTGTTCAATTGCCGCAGATCTAGAATGAGTCTGAGACCCCCGTCTTTTTTGGGTACCAGAAAATATCTGCTGTATAGCCCCCCTTCGCTCTGAGCCTGAGATAAAGGTTCTATAGCCCCTTTGCTCAGCAGTTTCGCTATTTCGGCTCGAAGTAGATGAGATACTTCTTTGTTTACCGTGGTTTCGACACGCGCCGTGTAACGGCGGGGACGTCGAGCGAACTGTAGCGAATAGCCTCTCTTTATAGTGTTCAACACCCATTCTGATACCCCGGGAAGCTTTGCCCACGCATTTGCGTGAATAGCTAGAGGTAGAATGTGATCCGGGCTCTGGCCGCTGCACAGCGGCGGCTGCAGAGCTTCGGTGTGCTGAGACATAAACACTGTGTTTAAAGTGTGCGAGGCGGGGGGCGCGCCGATCACGGCGGGCAGCCTGGTCGCGCTCGGTTTCTCTATGACAGATTGTGGAGAGAGAGCAAGCGGGACAAAACCCGTGGGTTTTAGCGTGTCTGTGAGAGAATGTGGGCGCGGGACAGCGGGCACATTTACTGCACTGAAAACACCGTCGGCTTGCGCTGACTGAATGTGTGTTGGTTTCGTTTTTACAGAAACCGTGGGACACGCATTGTGTAGTGTTTGTGGGCACTGTGTCGTGGGCACATTCACTACGTTTGCACAATCGACATGAGTCGATTTTATTTGTGCTAGCCCTGAACTGTGGCGGGCTGTGTCTGTGTGTGGGAATGGGCACTGAGACGTGGGCATTCTTACAACACTCATAACACCATCGGCTGTGGCCGGGACACCAGAAAATACACTCTTTATTGGATTTATCTGGGTAGCCGTGAAAACGGCTTTTGTGTGCAGGCAAGCGGGCAAATGAACCGGCTTGTTGACTGCTAAATACACTGGAACAGTCACATTGCATGGAACTGGACGAGCGAAATGTTTCGGTGAAAATCCGGCCGCAGGGAGATTTGAACACCGTCGCTTTCCTAGGATAGCTAGGAAGGCTTTGAGACCTCGGGCTTGATCTCGATCCTCGGCCGGGGCCCGCGCTGAGGGGGGCGGCGTCCAGCAGAGCGAGAGCGCGGTCTCTGTTCTCGGGCCTGGCGGCGCTGAGAAGCGGCGGCGGGTGGTGCGGGCTGTGGCTGTGAGCTCCGGGCAGACGGCTGTTTCGAGCGACCTGCTGTGGAGCTAGAGCGCTTCGGGAGGAAGTGCTTCATAGCCTGCGATGTCTTTTGAACCTCCTGGAATCTGTCCGCGAAATCTTTGACGGCAGATCCGAAGAGGCCCGCTGACGAAATGGGAGCGTCGAGAAACACAGAGCGCAGTCCATCATCTCAGACAGTGTTAACCACAAATGTCTCTCAGCCACGGTGAGAGAGGCCATGTTCCGCCCAACGGCCTGTGCAGCAGATTTAGCGGCGCGTAGAGCCAGGTCTGTAGCGCTCCTTAAATCCGCAACGCTGATCGATCCCGCGCCTTCCTCGTCCATTTTTCGGAGAAGGTCGGCCTGGAAGATCTGCAGGATGGCCATTGTGTGTAGCGCCGACACAGCTTGCCCGGCGGCGGTGTAAGCGCGACCGTGCATGGCTGACGTCACTCGGCAGGCTTTAGATGGCAACACCGTCTGTGCTCGCCGTCCAGCAGAGGGCGGGCAGAGATGTGTTGCTACCGCTGCTTCCACAGGAGGAAGAGAAAGGTACCCTCTATCTTTCGCACCATCCACAGTGGAGAATGCAGCAGAGACAGAGGTACGCATCCTGGCCGAGAAGGGGGCGTTCCAGGACCTCGCGACTTCTTCGTGAAGCTCAGGAAGAAAAGGCGCGGGTCTGGACTGTGATGGGGCGTGGTCCTTCTTGAGGAAGCATCCATCCAGTCGGTTGTGCGGGGGCTGCGCGGGCGCTTCCCAGTCGAGGTCGAGGTTTTCGACGGCTTGAGAGAGCAGACGCATCAACTCCACAGAGCTCGCCCAATCCTCACTGTCCGACGCCAGGATAGAACAGGCCTCGGCTATTCCGTCGATCTCAATGGCGGAAGCGGTGGCAGACGGCGGCCGCTGTCCGTCGGTGAGCGACTCGAGCGATGCCGGCGAAGCTGGCGGGCGAACCGGCGAGCTTTGGCGGGCAGGAGAAGGCTCGGGAGCGCGCTGAGCACGGCGCTTTTTACGGCGAAGCGTAACAGCGGGCTGAAGTGCAGGCTCTGAGAAGGATGCCAGACGAGTCCTCAGAGTCACCATAGGCAGCAGCTCACAGTGAGGGCATCCGCCGTCGACGAGAGCGAGAGCCGCATGATCCTCACCCAGGCAGGAAACGCAGATGACATGGCGGTCCCCGTCGCTGAGTGTGGCTCGGCACGAGCCGCAGGAATTTTGCATCTTTAAAAAGACGCTAGCTCTTTTAGAATTAATAGAGAGAGTGTGAGTCGCAGCGGCGAACACACACTAGCAGTGAAAAAGGATATCAACGCCGGAAAGCGTAGCAGGTACGGCGGCTGAAGGCGGCGAGGTGAAGGCCAGCGGCTTCAGACTCGAAGGCACGTCCCGCTGTAGGCTTGCACTCAGACGGCGTGGCTTCTCACTCCAGATCCAGCGATGCAGTAGTGCTTCGCTGAAGAGATGAAAATCAGTTTGTATCAGCCTGTCGAGCGTATTTATAGGCCAAGGCCACGCCTATTCTGGCGGGACGTGACGAAATGGGCGTGAAGCGCCCCCATTGGGTATCACATCCCGCAGGGCCTCTCTCGATAGGCTGCTGCTGTTGCCGCAGGGCAGCCAATAGGCGCGCGAGCCGTCTTGCCTATGTCTGCATGCTGCTGCACAGCGTTTTACATTAAATCAAAATTAAGGATAATTTTTGGCTTCAATATCTCGTGGAAAAGAGGTTTTCCCCATAGCGTAAGATATTACGCAGTACGAGAGATACTCTCGTAAGAGAACTATTTGATATGCTGGGATGGAGATGGATCTTTTTTAGAAAGAAGACCATCTAGTCAAAAATTTGGGAGAATTAGCTATAAGACTAGAAAATAAATTTGCTTGGTTATGACTGTGAGGTGGTTGGAGTATGGCGAGACTGCAAAAATGATGGCAGAGTAATCTCTAAAATATCCAACACACTGAAGATTTGTTCTCAGAAGGAGACGAGGAAGTGTGACACAAGCGATACTTGATTGACCAGAGCGGTTAAATGTGGCGAGTCTGCAGAGCAAAAAGGGCAGAATAAACTCTAAAACATTTTAACTCGCTGAAGTAATACAAGTATAAAAGGCACTGTTGTAACTAGCAAGGATCGCGGGCATTCTGATTTTGACCGTAAAGCTGTTCAAATATTTGAGGATACTGATCTGAGTAAGCTTAAAGAAAAAGAAAAAACAAAGAAATTAATCTGAGATAAACTAGGAAAAAAGAAAGAAGAAAAAAATGTATTTGAGTTAAACTAAATAAATTAAAAAGAAAAGAAAAGAAAATAGAAGATATAAGGGATAACTTTGTTTTTAACTTTTCTTTAAAATTTATTTTCCCTGAGTTCTTATAGTGTTTTGAGAAGAGAGAGAGAGAAGCAGCCCCTCCCTTTGGAATTCACTCTACACACACATATATACGCACACACATAGCCCTGCTGTTCTGAGCACAGACACAGAGTGACAAATACTTTGCAAGATGGGAGAAAGTGACTGTAACAGCAGAACAATATCTGCTTGGTACCTGGAAAGGAAGAGCAAGAAACAAGCTAAACTTTTGAAAAAAGGACTGGATATCAATGCATCTATGGATGAGCAGTTAAGCTGGTTCGAGTCCCAAAAAGACAAGATCAAGTCAAAAGCATTCCCAATACTGGCAGCTCATTGGATTGTGAAACAAGGTGGAATTTTTGCGATATAAATGGTGGTCCAGTTCCACTTGCTGAAGCAATGAAGCCTCAAATTGAAGCATATAACAAGTTGAACAAAATCATGTCTATTAAATGTTCAGATGAAGAAAATATAACCAGTGATGATTTATTTGATCCAGATTGGACAAATATAATAACTGAAGCTGAAAGAAAATATTCACAACCACCAGTGAAATCCGCAACAACTGTAACACCTCCACCTTACAAACCAATTTATCCAACTTTGCCTGAACAATGTACAAGTTCATCTAAACCTCTGATACAGCCTCAAGCTTCGAGATCAAAAGGAGGTCCAGTTGACAAAATGTATATTGCATCTGCACAAGCAGCTCCAATAATAACAAGATCTAAATCAGCCCAGCCAAATAGAGACATGCTGTGATGTACACCAGCTCGTAATTATGGATCTGACTGGGGTGATGAGACAAGAGATGATGACATGATCACAGTTGATAAGATCGGTCCTGAATTTTCTTCACCTGCGATTAAAAGGGAAGAATCTGAAATGATGACAGAAGAGAGACCATTCACACCAGGAGAACGTCAAGCCATTCTCACAGCCTTGCCTCCTCTGAAGAGACAAGATCCAAACACAGAGTTTTGGCGAGAATTGGACTCATTAGTTGAAGCACATCAAATGACATTAAGAGACATACACACTATTGTGAAAGCTAAAATCCCAAGAGACTGATGGGAACGCCTGCCAGCGTCGATAACAACAGCCCAATGGGTAGACTTGTGGGTTGATGGCCAGGGATGACCCCTGGGTCTTTGGCAAGCATTAGATGAGTTCCGAAAAGTAATCCAAGAAATCTTGGGAAGCGGTAAAATTCCATTTACATTGGTGACATTGATTAAGCAAAAGGATGATGAATCTCCAGATGGCTTTAGCACAAAATACCAACAAGCCCTATCACTTGGAGTCAATCCAGGCGAGACATTTGACCAAATTATGCAATGGGCTGGCCACCTAGAGATGGCTATGAGATCAAACAAGGAAGAAGGAAATAAGCCATATCGAAGAGGAGTGGCGACAGCTCAATACAACATGGACACAAAGAATAGGATGATTTTCTGCGGCAACTGTGGAAAGCATGGCCACTCAAGAAGAGATTGCTGGGCTAAAGGAGGTGGAGCAGAAGGTCAAGGTCCATCATTTAGACAGGTCAGTGCGAAAAATCATTATGAAACCTCTCAAGGGAAGACGTGGACTGAAGCACAAGTCCGTCAGCTCATTGAGGGAATTTTGCATCCGCAATAGAAATCAGCGGCCCCCTGTATTAGTAAGAAAAGAGACAATCGCCTTTTCATCAATGCATTAATAGGGGGCCACCCATGTGACTTTTTGGTCGACACAGGAGCAGCGATTTCGATAACAAATCTGAACCTACCTACAACAGATGAAACTATGGAAGTTGAAGGAGTTGGAGGAGGTATCACTAAATTTCGCAAAAGTATACAAGTTCCTCTGCAAATACATGAAGATGAAGTCTTATGGACATCCTTCTGGGTGGGGCCGAATTCACAAGGAAGCCTTATTGGCATGGACATTCTTCCATTGTTGAACATGATCATATTCACTGACAGTCGTCAAATCGCTACAACAGCTGGGATAATACCACACGAAGATCGCACATGTAATTTAAGTTCTGTTGGTGCAGCAAAACCAATCATCAGAGATTGGGGAAAAGATGGTGTGTGGGGTCTTCTGTGCAGTTTATATCCAGATGTTTGGGCTAAACACAAATTGGATTGTGGCAAAGCCAACATTGACCCAGTTGTTATTGAGGGACCGATACATGCCCCTCATAAACAATACCCTATCCGTCCTGAAGCAAGACAAGCCGTGGAAGAGATAGTGGCAGACTTGGAAGATGAAGGAATCATCAGACAAACCTCATCAACCACTAATAGTCCGGTCTGGCCTGTCAAGAAATCAGATAACTCATGGCGATTAACCATTGATTACACAAGACTTAACAGTGTTAACATATTGGAGACAAACACTTCCTGAACTCTCAATTTCAGCTTTTTGCTCCGAATGTGGTGACTTGTTGATAGCAAGCCCAGTTGAAAACAGCCATATATTTGCTCTGAATGTTGTCCTACAAGCCCTTAGGAAAGGAGGATTCAAAGTCAACCCCGACAAAGCACAGCTGGCCAAAACCAAGGTTATCTACTTGGGCCAAGAAATATCTGTCAAGGGAAGGAGAATGACAACAGAGCGTGTAGAGGCATTACGACAACTTCCAAAACCTCTAACAGTTACAGGAATGCGGAAGGTGATGGGACTTTTCAACTATTGTCGTCAGTATATACCTGATTTTGCCAGCATCACTAGCCCCCTCATCGACCTGTACAAGGGAGGAAAGCCTGGAGTGGAACAGATAAGCTGGACACCAGAAGCTGAGGAAGCATTTACTTCTATGAAAGAGAAACTGACTTCAGCACCAGCCTTGGGACTTCCTGATGGACGATTGCCATTTAATTTGTAGACCAGGGTGGGAGATGAGACCTACTCAGCAGTACTGTGTCAAAAACCAGGTGATCGACACAGACCAGTTGGATACTTTTCCACAAAGATTCCTGTCACAATGACTGGTCAACCACGATGTATACAAGCCCTCGATGGTGCCACATGGGCAGTGGATGCTGTTGAAAATCTGATAGGAGCACAAACTATCATACTGCACACTCCACACAGTATAGTGACGTTGTTGAACAATACAAACATCAAGACCATAACTGACGCGAGGAGAGCAAAATGGGAAGCAACTTTGTTGAACAAGGATTTGAGAGTGGAAATCATCAGAGACACTTCTCTTAACCCTGCAACAATGATGCTGGAACCACATGAGGGAATACCACACGAGTGTGAAAAACAAGTTGAAGAGGAAAGTCTTGGTCCTGTCAATCCAATACCTCTTGAAAATCCAGACAAGGAGTTATGGGTCGATGGATCCAGTTACTATGTTGATGGAAAACGACATACTGGATGGGCTGTAGTGGAAGCTGACGGAACTGTTGTGAAGAAAGGAGCTCTTTCTGGGCAATTTTCAGCACAAGTAGCCAAGCTCATAACACTTACAGACATGGGCGTAGGTTTGGTCTCAGCTTTGGTGGGGACATCCCCCCCTTTCCCCCCATCCCCCCCCGCCCCCCCCCCGGGAATTATTTTGTTGTAAGATAAGTAACAGTGCTTTAATGGCGATTTCCTTTGTCATTTCAGACTGCTGGCAATACAGAATATCACAATACAGAAGTGAATCTACTTCATCTCATTATATTGTATCCTGACCCCGATACACCATCATGTATACTGTCAATAAAGAGCTAGTATAACTGTATAATCTCAAAAATGCACTCTCAAAAAATAAAAACCAACAACCAAACATTTTATTTAACATAAATTATTATGTACATTAGTATTTACACTAACAAAAAATACTGTCACAAGGAAGTACTTTCAGAACTTGTGGAGCAAAACAAATCTAAATAAATAAATATAATGACCTTTTTCTATTATAAACACTTTTTACCCTCCAGTACCTCTAACAAATACTCACACTCACGTTAATACCTGGGAATGTGAAATGCTGAACAACCATACGGTTTAACAAACAAACATAATTTACTATGTAGGTTAGTAGCCTATTTATACTTACAAAAAAACACTGTTGCAAGAGGTAGACTTTGAGAACTTTTGGAGCATAATAATAAACCAAAACTATTATGATAGCGCGACTTCTATGAGTCTATCCGTGCTGCACACCCCTAATTAATGCTCCTAACCTTGAAAGATTGCAGAAGCTAGGTTTAACTGTAACAATATCCTGGGTAACCAGGATCACCAGTTAATAAATATTAAAATGTTTTACTCTGGCCTTTGTATATGGCAGGCAGAGAGACAGCCCTGTTAACTTACCGTCGGCGTCGTCACGCGCACACACACACACACACGCACACACCACCCGCTCGCTGCCAGTGAGTGCAAGCACAAAAAGTAGTCCCGGCCCGCGCGTGTAGCCTGCCTGTCAGATACCCCGCCGCCAATCAAATTACGGCGTATCTTGTACTGTCGTCGTCCTGGCCGTTGGAATCGATCCAAATAGCAGCGCAAAGATCCAAATGCAGCGCAAATATCAAAATAGCAGTTCAAAGGAGCTTGCTAAATATTGGTGGGGACAAATTTGTCATCTCAAAATATTGATTGGGACTAGTACCTAGCGTCCCCCCCCTAAACCTACGCCCTTGCTTACAGAAGCTTTTGAACTATCGGAAGGAGATCGAGTCAACATCTATACAGATAGTCGTTATGCTTTTGGTGTGGTCCATGACTACCTTGCCCTGTGGAAAAGGCGTGGACTTATCACTAGCAGTGGGAGTGAAATACAACATGCTTCCATAATTCGTCATTTGATTACAGCATGTCACTTACCCAGAGAAGCAGCCGTGATCAAAGTAAATTTTCAAAGTAAAAATCAAAGCCGTGATTTTTCCTCGCTGGGGTCTTCCATATGAAATTGATTCTGACAATGGAACTCACTTCACTGGAAAACTGATGAAGGAAGCAATGAAATTGATGGGTATCAAACACAAATTCCACATTCCATACCATCCAGAAAGTTCGGGGATGGTAGAGAGGATGAACCAATTGTTGAAAACCGCTCTTACCAAAGCCATTCTGCAAACTGGCCAAGGTTGGCATAAGTTATTACCTGCTATTCTGTGGAACTTGAGAGCAACTCCAAACAGAGTTACAGGACTAACCCCTTTTGAACTGATGACTGGAAGAGCAATGGTTCTACCTCCTGACGCTCCGCCACCTGCGGGAACAGGAGGAGATTCTACTTTGTTCCAAGAGAAGTTACGACGCTATCTCACAATGCTGGACAAAGCTACTAAAGACAATAATAAGAAAGTGCGAGAAGCTCAACAGCAATGGGATGGAAAACATACCACTACTGATATTCCACACATTCCCGAGTTAGGCAGTTTTGTTATGGTCAAACGTATTGCTAGGAAAGGTTTAGAGCCTAGATGGGAGGGACCATATGAGATACTCTTAACAACTGATACAAGTGTTTGCCTTAAAGGGAAGGGTATAGGAACAGGTAGATGGTATCATTGGTCACAAGTTAAACCTTGCTTAGTGAATGAACAAAATGATAATGACGGCTTATGGCCTGATATTGAGCAATGTTCATCCATTAGCTTTAAAGATTGGGAACAAAGAAGTGATGTTTAATTATTTCTCTGCTTCCATTTCAGGAATCAATTCCACTGACATTGATTAGAGATGGTTGTAAGTTATTCTCGATACGAGAATGGGACATACGGAGTGAAATAGGAGATTTTACATATTCTACACTACTTACATTACACAACCTCATAAACAATGAACACTCGCTTACTGATTTACAACCCCAAGGGATAGGATCCTTTAACATCAACGTTTGTTTTGGTTTGTTGTTTTGGCACGGAACTGAAGGAGTTAATTACTTAACGAGTTCAGGCACGGGCAGAAGATTTATTAGTTTTTGTTTTCTTAGATGATTGGGGTTCATTTTAAATGCTTACACATAGACGTTAAATGACACATAGTATGCGGGAACATAACATGGGTTGGCGTTATTTGTTCTTTGTTTTTGTTTTCCTTTCTGTTTCTATACTTCTATCCTTTATGTCAATTTCTTGGTCTGCTATTTCTTCTCCTCACTATCACTTTTATAGGTTGGCCACCTGGGAATGATGGTGTGGAACTGACGGCCGTAGTTCCAGTGGAGGGAGATGAAGACTAAAATTTCTTCTTTGAATATAATTTCATTATTTAATATTGTGTATCTGTATTATTATTCTTTATTTAGTATTCATGATCAGTTGTATTATCTTATGAAGTTTAAAATGCATGAGTAGACTATAGATTGCATGAACACATGTGTTTAAGGAACATATTTTAGACACAAGGAGGGTAGTTGGGAGGATTATGTATTCTGCTTAAAGGTATGAGTAAATGCAATGTTCACTTAGTAAAGAGTTCCAATGATGATGATACTTCAAATGTGTACAGTGTAGCTCTTTGCAAGAAAAGGAATGTTTCAACTGATGCAAATGTACCATTTGTATACCACTAATGTATACACTGAGAAATAGTTTCTTAATGTGGAAAGTGGATTGTACCGGTATACATTTCATTTTTAAACATAAGCAATGTGTTTTTCTACCTTACAAGGAAGTTGAAAGTCGCTCAGTTGTGTATTTAAGCTCAATCCTTACTGTACTACAACAGAGAAACATGAAAACGCATAGACTGGCATGAATACAACATCTGCTCAAGTTTCTCTCCTGACATATATGAATAAAGATTTTTTCTTGGCAAATAACTGGTGTCCGGTCCCGTGAATCAAATAATAACGGGGGAAAAGGCTTAATTCAGAGTCTACAGTGAGACATGTGGGAAGAGTCATCATCGTCAACCTTTTTCTTAAAAGTATGTGGTTTAAAACTGTTTAAGATTATATGTATTCGCTGGTTATTGTTGTATACTACTACTAATAAAGTAGGCACTTTAACTCTTCAAACATTTATTTTAATATTTCCCATTCCAACATTTATTTTCCACTGGCACTGAGATTTTACTGGTATGGCTCTAATTGTATTTTGTTCATTGATGAAATATGGCTAATATGCTGGTAAATCTTATATTCTATTGAAGTTCAGCTATGAAATCTAAAAGATGAAACCTGAATAAAGCTGTTGATGTGAAGCAATAACTGGTGTTATTGACTATATAACAGTAAAATTAATAAAATAATTAATAATAAAATAAAAATAAAATAATAAAAAATAACTGCTGCACTTTATGTCACGGTTCATAAATTCACTGACTCTTTCTTGCCTTGTATTGTTGTGTGTGCACGTGGGCGTGGTCGCTGATTACTACTGCTGATCAGCAGCACCTGCTGTATCTAATCAGCAGCACCAGGGATCGGGTTGTCCATCTGCTCTACCTGCGCTACCACAGAGACTGTTACAGTCACTTCACTGATCTGACACCTTTCCTGTTTGACTTTTCAATAAACCACCTTTACTCGCATTTGCATCTTCTATTCAATTGTTACGTAACAGAACGATCTGACCACCATGGATGCAGCGAGAACACCAGAGTTGGCTGAGTTCCTTTCTCGAAGTATCGCTCGGATGGATCAACAGGAGGAAAACTTGGCAGTGACTGGCCGCGCTGTGCAAGCCTTGATAGCGCAGGTGTCCGAGCTCACCCAGCAGATTCAAAACCTAACGAATCCCACTGCGCCACCCCCGCCGCCGGACTCTCCCACTCCTCCTGCACCCAGTCGTCAACTGGAGCCACGATTGCCGACCCCAGAGGCTTATTCGGGTGAGACTAATTTTTGCAGAGCTTTCCTGACCAAGTGTTCTATGTTTTTTGCTCTACAACCACAGACTTTCTGCACTGAACAGTCTAAGGTGGCCTTTGTGCTCACACTGTTGTCGGGGCGTGCGGCTCTGTGGGGAACGGCGGTGTGGGAGAACCAACATCAGTGCTGTTCCTTGTTCCAAACACTCTCGGAGAAGATGAATAGGGTGTTCGATCAGGCGGCCGCGGGAAGAGAGGCGGCGCGGCAACTCGCTGATCTGCGTCAGGAGAACGGATCAGTCACCGACTACTCGATCGCGTTTCGCACCCTCGTCGCAGAGTGTCACTGGAACAAGGAGGCGCAGTGGGACATGTTCCTGCATGGGCTGGCTGACCGTATCCAGAAGGAGATTTATACACTGGACCTTCCTAAGGATCTTAATGGTCTCATTGTGCTGGCGCTGCGAGTGGACGCTCGTCTTCATCGTTGGGAGCAGCAAACCTGTACGACCTTGGTTCCTGGAACACTCGGACTTCCCCAAGCCAGCGGCGGTGATACGGTCAGCCCCGTCTTCGATCACGAGCCCATGCAGGTGGGTTGAGCTCGGCTCTCCGGAGAGGAGAGAGAGAGATGGAGATCCCGGGGACTATGTCTCTACTGCGGAGGGACTGGCCATTTTCTCAACAACTGCCCCGTAAAAGATCGGACTCGGCAGTAAGGAGTAGGCTACTGTCGGGCGGGATCTCCACACACAAGACCTCTTCTACTCTCCTCCCGGTGAGACTGCAATGGGCAACCCGGTCTCACCATTGCCAAGCCCTGCTGGACTCGGGAGCGGAGGGCAACTTTATGGACATGACCTTGGCACGCAAGCTTCAGATCCCCATCATACCACTCACAAAGAAGATTTCCGTCCACGCACTTAACGGTCAAGAACTACCTTCCATAACACTCACTACCGGTCATCGGCCAACCACACTGAGGAACTCTCTTTTCTACAGCTGGATTCCCCTCACTTTCCCATTGTCCTCGGTCATCCCTGACTCATACAGCACAGTCCCAGGGTTGACTGGGGTCATAACTCTGTTTCTGCCTGGAGCACTCAATGTTATGCGTCTTGTTTAGTGTCTGCTTGTTCGTCGGTGTCCAGTTCTGTTTTGCAGGAGGAGTCGGTGAATTTGTCAAACGTGCCCGCGGAGTACCCTGACCTGAAGGAAGTGTTCAGTAAGTCCCGGGCTGCTTCTCTTCCTCCGCATCGTCCCTATGACTGTGCTATAGATCTTCTGCCAGGTACGTCTCCGCCTAAGGGCCAGTTATACTCACTTTCTGTTGCAGAAAGGAAGGCCATGGAGAAATACATTTCTGATTCTCTAGCATCCGAGTTCATCCGTCCTTCCTCTTCTCCAGCGGGGGCGGGGGTTTTTTTGCGGGAAAGAAGGATAGTTCTCTGCGACAGTGTATTGATTACCGAGGGTTGAACAACATCACGGTAAAGAATAATTACCCTTTGCCGTTGATGTCTTCAGCCTTCGAGCGGTTGCAGGGAGCCTCTGTTTTCACAAAATTGGATTTACGCAATGCATATCATTTGGTTCGCATCAGGAGGGGGGATCAGAAAGAAAGAAAGAAAGAAAGAGCTTTATTGCCAAGTGTGCTTGCACACACAAGGAATTTGTTTTGGTACTGAGGCTTCCAGTGGACATATACAAATACAAATACAACAAGAAACATAATACTACAAATTATAAGAATAAAAAATATAAATATAAATATATGAGAATAAAAGTATCACAGTTGGGTTTAGTCAGAATAGACATTTTCAGATTTACAGATTATGAACATATTTACAGTGTTTTGAATATTATAAATAAATAAATCTACATATAAGTATCACCTGAGTTGTAGGGTATTGCACTAAACAGTGGGAGTATTGCACTTAAGGCATATGCCTTGGGAGGAGTGTTAACTGTTCAGGAGGGAAATGGCCTGTGGGAAGAAACTGTTCCTGTGCCGAGATGTTCTTGTGGCCAGTGATCTGAGTCGCCGTCTTGACGGTAACAGTTCAAACAGGTGGTGTCCAGGGTGAGTGGAGTCTGTGATGATTTTACCTGCTCTCTTCCTCACTCTGGAAGAGTACAGGTCCTGGAGGTTTGGCAGGGGGGCACCAATAATCCTCTCCGCAGTCCGGACTGTCCGCTGTAGTCTCCTGATGTCCGATTTGGTAGCTGAACCAAACCGGACAGTGATGGAAGTGCATAAAACAGACTCAATGACGGCTGAGTAGAACTGAATCAGCAGCTCCTGTGGCAAGTTGAACTTCCTCAGCTGGCGAAGGAAGTACAGTCTCTGCTGGGCTTTTTTCACAATGGAGTCAATGTGATTGTCCCACTTCAGGTCCTGAGAGATGGTAGTGCCCAGGAACCTGAATGACTCCACTGCTTCCACAGTGCTGTTCATGATGGTGAGTGGGGGGAGTGCTGGGCTGTTCCTCCTGAAGTCCACGATCATCTCCACTGTTTTGAGCGTGTTCAGCTCAAGGTTGTTATAACTGCACCAGACAGCCAGCTGTTCAACCTCCAGTCTGTAAGCAGACTCGTCACCGTTTGGATGAGACCGATGACAGTGGTGTCGTCTGCAAATTTCAGGAGCTTGACAGTGGGGTCTTTAGAAGTGCAGTCATTAGTGTACAGGGAGAAGAGCAATGGGGAGAGAACGCACCCTTGGGGGGCGCCAGTGCTGGTGGTGAGAGTCCTGGATGTGTGTTTCCCCAGTCTCACTCGCTGCTGCCGGTCCGTCAGGAAGCTGGTGATCCACTGACAGATCGAGGATGGTATGGAGAGCTGGGTCAGTTTGGCTGTGAGAAGACCAGGCATGATGGTATTGAAGGCCGAACTGAAGTCCACAAAGAGGATCCTTGCATAAGTCCCTGGTCTGTCGAGATGTTGCAGGATATAATGCAGTCCCATGTTGACTGCATCATCCACAGACCTGTTTGCTCTGTAAGCAAACTGAAAGGGATCCAGCAGGGGTCCAGTGATGTCCTTCAGGTGGGCCAACACCAGTCTTTCAAACGACTTCATGACCACAGACGTGAGAGCGACAGGTCTGTAGTCATTAAGTCCAGTGATTTGGGTTTTTTTGGAGACAGGAATGATAGTGGAGCGTTTGAAGCAGCAGGGAACTTCACACTGCTCCAATGATCTATTGAAGATCTGTGTGAAGACCGGGGCCAGTTGGTCAGCGCAGGCTTTTAAACAAGCAGATGAGATGCCGTCTGGGCCTGAGGCTTTCCTAGTCTTCTGTTTTTTGAAGACTCTGCTCACATCCTCCACACAGACCTTAAGCTCAGGTTGGATGGCAGGAGGGGGGAGTAATGGGAGTGCAGGAGGTGATGGTGAATGTGTGAAGTGCAGGTCAGAGCCGGTGTGTGGTGTGAATGAGGGCTTTTCAAACCTGCAATAAAATGAGTTTAAATCATCAGCCAGGTGTTGATTGTCCACAGATCGGGGGGATGGTGACTTGTAGTTGGTGATGTTCCTCAGGCCATTCCAGACTGATGATGGGTCGTTGGATGAAAACTGGTTTTTCAGTTTTTCAGAGTAGCTTCTTTTAGCAACTCTGATCTCCTTTGTCAGTCTGTTTCTGGCCTGGTTATACAAGATTTTATCCCCACTTCTGTAGGCATCCTCTTTGGCATGACGAAGGTGTTTGAGTTTCCCAGTAAACCATGGTTTATCATTAGTAAATGATAAGAATGTCCTGGTAGGAATGCATGTATCCTCACATAAACTTATATATGATGTTACAGTATCTGTGAGCTCATCCAGATCGTTGGTAGCAGCTTCAAAAACAGTCCAATCAGTGCAATCAAAGCAGGCCTGTAGATTCTGCTCTGCTTCATTAGTCCATCTTTTTACAGTCCTTATTACAGGTTTAGCTGATTTCAGTTTCTGCCTGTAGGTCGGTATGAGATGAACCAAACAGTGATCAGAGAGCCCCAAAGCTGCTCGTGAAACGGAGTGATACGCATTTTTTATTGTGGTGTAACAGTGGTCCAGTATATTACTGTCTCTGGTGGGACATGTAACGTGCTGTCTGTATTTTGGTAGTTCACGGGAAAGATTTGCTTTGTTAAAATCCCCAAGAATGATTAAAAGAGAGTCAGGATACCTTTCAGGATGAATGGAAAGGATGAATGGAGTCAGGATGAATGGAAAACCGCGTTTAACACCCCCAGGGGCCATTTTGACTATTTGGATATGCCGTTCGGGCTGTCCAACTCCTCAGCGGTTTTCCAGGCACTCGTCAATGACCAGTTCATATATGTCAACCTGGATGACATATTGATTTTTTCTTCTTCTCTCCAGGAACACATTCAGCATGTCAGACGAGTGCTTCAGAGGTTGCTAGAGAATGGGCTTTTTGTCAAGGAGGAGAAATGCGCTTTTCATGCACAGTCTGTTCCTTTCCTAGGTTACATCATCTCGTCTGAGGGAGTGCGTATGGACCCTGACAAGGTTAAGGCTGTGGTAGATTGGCCAAGTCCAGATTCCCGTAAGGCCCTACAGAGGTTTCTGGGGTTCGCCAACTTCTATCGATGGTTCATTCGCAACTTCAGCCAACTAGCCACTCCTCTGACTGCCTTGACCTCCCCCAGAACGACGTTCAGGTGGCCCGATACAGCCGAAGCTGTATTCGCTAAACTGAAGAGCCGCTTCGTTTCAGCACCCATCCTGATTGCCTCTGATCCTTCACGTCAGTTCGTAGTGGAGGTCGATGCGTCAGAGGTGGGGGTAGGTGAAGTTCTATCCCAACGCTCTTCCACAGACGACAAGATGCACCCTTGCGCGTTTTTGTCCCATCGTTTATCACCTGCCGAACATAACTATGACATTGGTAACAGAGAGTTGTTGGCAGTCAAGTTAGCGTTGGAGGAATGGCGTCGTTTGGTTGGTTAGAAGGGTCGGGGGTACCTTTTGTCGTTTGGACCGATCACAAGAACCTGGAATATATTAGATCTCCCAAAAGACTCAACTCCAGGCAGGCTCGGTGGGCACTTTTTTTCGGTCGTTTCAATTTTTCACTCTCGTACCGCCCGGGTTCCAAGAACATCAAACCCGATTCTTTATCTCGCGTTTTTGATCGATCCGAGCGCCCGTCTACTCCTGAGTGTATTTTACCCGAAACACTATTTATCTCCACACTCACATGGGAGGTTGAATCGAAGGTCAAGATGGCCTTAGAAGGGGTAACACCTCCGCCCGGTGGTCCACCGAGTCGGTTGTTTGTGCCGGAGGGGTTACGGTCCGACGTTATTCGATGGGGTCATTGTTCCAACGTGGCATGTCATCCAGGAGTAAACCGCACCAGTTTTTTGGTCAAGCAACGATTCTGGTGGCCATTGATGGCTCGTGACATTCGGAATTTTGTTTTGGCTTGCTCGATTTGTGCCACCTGTAAGACTTCCAATCTACCCCCAGATGGGTTACTTCAACTGCTGTCTGTCCCTTCGAGACACTAGTCCCACATAGCGCTAGATTTTATCACCGCCCTCCTGCCCTCCCAGGGCAAGACGGTCGTTTTGACCGTAGTATACCAGTTCTCGAAGGCGGTTCATTTTATTCCTTTGCCCAAATTACCCTCTGCCAAGGAAGCGTCTTTCGCTTACATGGCCTCCCGATGGACATGGTGTCTGACAGGGGACCCCAATTTGTGTCCAAATTTTGGCAGGAGTTTTGTAGATTACTGGGAGCGACGGTCAGTATGTCTTTGGCTTATCATCCCCAAAGCAATGGCCAAACCAAGAGAGCCAACCAAGATTTGGAGAGAGTGTTGCGATGTTGAAGTGCCAACTAGCCTCTCCCTATGGAGGATCCCTATACCACTCTACAGATAAAGTGTTGTGGAATTTTCGGTTCGCGTACCTACCCGAAGTGATAAAATAAAATAAAATTCCGCATCAAATTTATAGGCAAGACAAGTAGTTTGTTTAGGCATGGTTTGTAGGGAATTACAAACCTGCGCACATATATTCAAACGCACATAACTATAGAATCAATTCTTAACGCGCATGTGAACGCCATCAGCGTCTATCACAGGTTCGCATTTAAAGTCTGTTTAGAGAGAACGGTGTCGTCTTAGCGGCCCCTAATTTAATAACAAATGATCATTTAGACGGAAGTGAATCAATCAAAACTAACTTTAGCTGGAAAAAACATTATTCAAGAACCACTATAAAACCAAACCAATCTCAGTTACCTTAAATTATATGTTTATCTCTGTAAAAGCTGCTTTGAAATAATCTACATTGTTAAAAGCACTATATAAATGAGGATGACTTGACTTGACTTGACAAGTTCGGTGACTAAGAATCCTTCCTCCTGGAGCCAGCAACTTTCAATGGTTGAGTACGCACATAACTCGTTACCAGTGTCATCCACGGGCCTCTCTCCGTTTGTAGCTTAGGTTACCAGCCACCAATTTTTCCTAGTTTGGAATCCTGAAGTCGCGGTCCCCTCCGCTCACGCTTTCGTCCAGAGGTGTCACCGCACATGGAACAGAGCCCGTGAGACTCTGCTCCATGTGGGGCGCGCACTAAGGCTAAGGCCGATCTCCACCGGTCAAGGCCTCCCGTATACGTTGTTGGTCAAAAAGTGTGGCTTTCAACCAAGAACATTCCTCTCCTCTCCGTTTCTAACAAGTTAGCTCCCAAATTCATAGGCCTGTTTACTGTCACCAAGATCCTTAGTCCGGTGGCAGTCCGACTCAAACTTCCTCCTGCGTACAGGAGAATTCATCCTGTCTCTAAATTAATACCCGTGTTTCATTCTCACATTAATCCGCCGGTCCCGGTTCCCCCACCGCCGCGACTCGTAGATGGGGAGCCTACGTTTTTCAGTCAATCGTATTCTGGACTCGAGACGGAGGGGACGCGGATTTCAGTACCTGGTAGACTGGGAGGGTTACGGTCCAGAGGAGAGAAGTTGGGTTCTTGCTAGGGACATTCTGGATCATTCCCTTATTGATGATTACAATCAGCGGGTAAGTTCTTCTGGGACCGCCAGGAGGTGTTCCTAGGGGGAGGGGTACTGTCACGGTTCATGAATTCACTGACTCTTTCTTGCCTTGTATTGTTGTGTGTGCACGTGGGCGTGGTCGCTGATCACTACTGCTGATCAGCAGCACCTGCTGCATCTGATCAGCAGCACCAGCTGCATCTGATCAGCGACGCCTAGTTAT
Organism: Gila robusta; assembly: GCA_030770095.1. Classification (NCBI taxonomy): domain Eukaryota; kingdom Metazoa; phylum Chordata; class Actinopteri; order Cypriniformes; family Leuciscidae; genus Gila; species Gila robusta. The sequence goes on along the minus strand of JAVALU010002119.1, from coordinate 82,343 downwards.
ACTCACATTTTTCGTCTTATGTTTGTCAGATCGTTGTTGGATGTTTTCCTGTGCAGTGTATGGTCTTCTTCGTGTCTTTGTGTGCTACCTGTTCCTCATTGGATTTACTCACCTGTTCTGTCTGCCTGTCGTTTCCCGGAGGCTACCAGTTCCTCGTTGGATTTACTCACCTGTTCTGTCTGCCTGCCGTTCCCCGGAGGATTGGGTTGTCCATCTGCTGCCTGCGCTACCACAGAGACTGTTCCAGTCACTTCACTAATCTGACACCTTTCCTGTTTGACTTTTCAATAAACCACCTTTACTCGCATTTGCATCTTCTATTCAATTGTTACGTAACACTTTATTTTACAGTAGCCCTATGCTTAAATCTACTGTAGTTAGTTTTGCAGTAATTTTACTGTGGTATAAAATACAGAAGCTTGTTGGCTATTTGTTGCAAGTAAGTTACTGTTGATTTAACGTAAATCTTTTTACAGTGCACTCTTTTGCCACTCTAGAGATTAACTCTGGGTTGTTTTTTGGTTGGCCAGTTCATTGTCCAAAAGACCTGTGTTCACCACAGAGTTTGGTAATTCATATTGCGCAGTAAACCAAAAGAAGAACACTGTTGTCCCGACTCTAATTTGTGTTATTTGAACAGAATTAAAACACAGCATGAACCACTGACAAGTGAAAATTCTTCACATGTTCTCACTCATAACCGTTACTGAATATCTGAACACAAACAATGTTTTGTCTGTTCTCCAAAATGTAATAAAATATTTCTGCAGGCCTGTGTAAACTAATGGTGTCTAAGACATTCGTTTTCAAGACGAACGGGTAGCTGTTACTGCGCGATACCCAAAATTACTGCAGGTTGGCGGGTGTTAATTAATTTAATGTATAAATTAAGGTAGGCATATGTCCAAAAAATGTGTAATGTCATACTTAGTAGTTGTTAAGGCGGGACTGAGACGAGAGGCGTGCGGATCCATATGCAAAGCCTTTTATTTACAAAAGATGTGTTCAGAACAGGCAGAAGTCCAAACAAAGGCAAACAGGTATGATATGGACAAGACAAAGAGCATTCCAGGGACAGGCGAGGGTCAACAAACGGAGACCGTAATCCAGTAGACAAGGCAAGAGGATAAACCAACTCACCAGGCTAAAGTCCAGGCGTGAGGCAAACACTATCCAAACAGGGCAACACGATAGAGGTAATCCGAGGCTAGCAATAGTCCAGGGCAGGCAGAGAGAAGGCAGAACACGGGAAACCAGGCTAGGATCAAAAAACAGGGCAAACAAGCAAGAGTAAGAATAGAACAGACCAAGAACACTAGGATAGGCTCTGTAAAGATGCTAGACAGTGATATTAGCTAACAATACTCGGACATCAGTGAGTTTGTGCATGCATTTGCAGATTTGCTTTCAATTGACTGTAGGTCCAAGGCACCACTTCATCCAACGCTCTTGATGCTCTTAAATTACTACTCCAAATGAGAAACCGCTTCAGACGATTCAGTGCACGCAGGAAACTGAATGAATAATTCAAACTGATTCGCAAACCAATTCAGGCAGTTTTGCCAACTTGTGTGATCAAGTCTTTGAACAGAATCGACTCAAAAGAGTGATTCATTTGTAAATGGGACATCGCTCATTCACCAGAAAAAAGAGACAGCGCACGCTTGGAATAACTATATGTATTTGTTAACATGCATTGCATTGAACTAAAGTAACGAGAGGAACGTCGCCTAGCGTAACGAAGTAAAAGTATTTTTTTTTACATTAGAAATGTACTCGAGTTAAAGTAAAAGTACCCACATTTAAATCTACTCTTAAAAGTAAAAAAATTCCAAAACAATACTCAAGTAAATGTAACAAAGTAAATGTACTTTGCTACTACCCACCTCTGTGTGTACTTGTCTAACCAAAATCACCAGTGACCAGTGATTTCTGATATGGGATCACAGCATTCTTGCAGACATGTCTGTGATCAGCTACAATGCTCATTAAAGCAACCTTTCATGCCACGATCTAAATATAATGCTATTATCAACACTTTTCATGATTAGTTAACCTTGAGAGCTGTAAAAATGTGCTAAATGTTTTCGAGAGCTTAGCGATCTCATATGCAAAGATGTTAGCCAATCATAGCAGTGGCCGTTTAAGTCTCACAGCAGACACTCCCCTTCAAACAGAGCGTTCAAATTAGAGGGCTAAAATCAGGGTAGGAAAATGCCTTTTAATTCTAAATTATGACAATTTCTGATGTAAAAATCATACTAACATTATAAGTGAATCCCAGGAAATGAAAAAATAATAAAATAATGCAGTTCATGACCCCTTTAAAGACTACACAAATGAAAGAAACTCAATATTACTCCTGTGTGAATCAATGCCCTGCATTTTTGGATAACACTTTTAATGCTTTCTATGCTTTCAATTAAAATTTCGGAACTGCTGGTCTTTCAAAGAGGGGAAGCTCATTTTTGGCCTACTTTATAAAAATTGTTCATTTATTTATAGCCTAGCTAGCCTAGCCTACTGTATGAATGAATTAATGAATGAATGAACAAACAATCTAAAAAAAGATATTAAACTCGACAGAGGAAATGTGGGAATTAGGTTAAACTGAAACAAGGAATGTGGTGTATAATTGTGTGAAATGTATGATGAAAATTGGCTAGCAATTTCGCCAAGCAAATACCAAGAAATAGGTTGCAGCAGTTTGTCTTTCGACTATACTCGCAAAATCCGCGATGGGACTGAGCTCGAATAGCTTCAGCGTCAGTGACTTTTTATAGTACAAAATCGCTGTCAATCAAAAGGAGATGCAGTCTTTCGACAGACCCTCCAACGCAGAAGCCCGGAGTCCAGGCCATCCCACTCCTCCGTGCATGAGGAGCTCACGGGGACATGGATGCCTACAGGGCAGGGACGTGCTGGTCCGTACGGACAACACTGCGACCGTTGCGTACATCAACCGACAAGGTGGTCTACGCTCCCGTCGCATGTCGCAACTCACCCGCCATCTCCTCCTCTGGAGTCAGAAGCATCTGAGGTCACTTCGAGCCATGTATGTCCCCAGCGTGCTCAACCGTGTGGCCGACGAGCTATCACGAGCTGTGCTTCCGGGAGAATGGCGACTCCACCCCCAGGCGGTTCAGCTGATCTGGAGAGAGTTCGGGGAGGCTCAGGTAGACCTGTTTGCCTCCTCAGAGACCTCCCACTGCCATCTGTTTTACTCCCTGACCGATGGAACACTCGGCACGGACGCACTGGCACACAGCTGGCCCCGGGGCCTCCGCAAATATACGTTTCCCCCAGTGAGCCTACTTGCGCAGACACTGTGCAAAGTCAGGGAGGACGAGGAGCAGGTCCTTCTGGTGGCGCCTTACTGGCCCACCCGGACGTGGTTCCCAGAACTCATGCTCCTTGTGACAGTCCCTCCCTGGCCCATTCCTCTGAGGAAGGATCTCCTGACTCAGAGACGGGGCACCCTATGGCACCCGCGTCCAGACCTCTGGAAACTCCGTGTCTGGTCCCTCGACGGGAAGCGGAGGTTCTAGGTGACTTACCCCCAGAGGTACTTAACACCATCACTTCAGCACGGGCGCCGTCCACGAGACGTGTTTACGCCCTGAAGTGGAACCTGTTCGTCGAATGGTGTTCTTCTCGCCGAGAAGACCCCCAAAGATGTTCGATAGGGTCTGTGCTTTCCTTTTTGCAGCAAGGGTTGGAGCGAAGGCTGTCTCCCTCCACCCTCAAAGTACATGCTGCAGCTATTTCAGCATATCATGACCACATAGATGGCAGAACAGTTGGGAAGCACGACCTGGTCGTCAGGTTTCTTAGGGGGGCGAGACGATTAAATCCTCCTCGACCCCCCGCCATACCCTCTTGGGACCTTTCCCTGGTGCTTCGAGCACTTCAGGATGCTCCCTTTGAGCCTCTGCAATCAGTCGACTTAAAGCTTCTCTCCATGAAGACTTTGCTACTGGTTGCACTGGCCTCTGTCAAGAGGGTAGGAGACCTGCACGCATTTTCGGTCGACGAATCGTGCCTAGAGTTCGGGCTGGGTGACAGCCATGTGGTATTAAGACCCCGGCCTGGATATGTGCCCAAGGTTCCTACCACTCCCTTCAGGGACCAGGTAGTGAACCTGCAAGCGCTGCCTTTGGAGGAGGCAGACCCAACCCTGACTTTGCTCTGTCCTGTTCACGCTCTGCATTTGTACGTGGACAGAACTCAAAGTCTCAGGACCTCAGACCAGCTCTTTGTCTGTTATGGAGGCCAGCAGAAGGGAAAGGCTGTCTCCAAGCAGAGGATGGCCCACTGGATAGTGGATGCCATCGCCTTGGCTTACCAAGCACAAGGCGTGCACTGCCCGCTCAGGTTGCATGCACACTCCACGAGAGGCATTGCATCCTCCTGGGCGCTGGCTTGTGGCGCCTCGCTAACAGATATCTGTAGAGCTGCCGGCTGGGCGACACCTAACACGTTCGCTAGATTTTATAGCCTACGTGTAGAGCCGGTCTCCTCCCATGTTCTCACCCTTAACGGGTAGAAGCACCGAGAGGCCCGGCTCTGTCGGCTTGCTGCACGCTACTGTGCACCCTTATTGCTCCAGAGTGAAAAACCTGTCGAGTCCTCCAAAACCCCTCGGCCCGGACATGGCGGAGCGTCCGATGCCAGGCCTTTATCCGCTGAATCCTTGAGAGCTGGATCTGGGCTGGGTTCCATATGTGTGACCCTACAGGGATCCCATATGTGTATATTCTCCACGGATGCTCCTATCGGAAGCCCGTGTCGTTCCCTTGGGCTAAGTCACCCATTATTTCGTATCCAGTACAACCTTCGGGTTAGGCCATACGTATTTTCCACATAACTCTTTGAAGAAGTGGCTTCCGCAGCGTTCTCCTTCCTAAATAGAGAGGGCACGCTTTCCCAGTGTTATCCAATGTCTCACTGTATGGGTTATCACGGAACAACAGTGTCAGGTACACTGTAAGCCTCCTCCTATCGTCCTTCCAGGCAAGAAGGGGTAGAAGGCTTGCTCAGGACGCTGGATGGGGTTCAGCAGCTGTGGCGGTTTGGTAGGGATTCCTATTGGTCGGTCACGACCTACATGGTAGTGACCAACTGATAGGGAACGTCTTGGTTACATATGGTAACCCTCGTTCCCTGAAGGAGGGAACGGAGACGTAGGTCCCGTCGCCACATCTGCTGTCTCCCGCCGGGACGGACAGCTTATCAGGTTGGCTCCTCAGCGAAAACTGAAGTGCAATCCACCAGCTGCTCGTTTATACCCGCGCTAACGAGGGTGCGCAGCTGATGCAAATGATTGCACGCCAATGTGTATTGGCTTGTTTTAGTTTCACTCGAAGTAGATTGCCTCTCTAGCGAGATTCCTATTGGTCGGTCACGACCTACGTCTCCGTTCCCTCCTTCAGGGAACGAGGGTTACCATATGTAACCGAGACGTTTCGAAGCACTGAAAAAAACTGTTCAAAGCAGCCCCACTGAAGTCAATGGACTCTAGGCTTCAACAGGGAAATGCACTGTGACGCTACGGGAATGTATGAGAAGGAAATCGAGTCAGCCGACCTGCTATATGTAGCTGATTCTGAACGAACTCGTCTTCGAAATGAACGTGTTCTAACGCATTTTTAGTCAATAAAATATTAACACAATAGTACATATTTGACCATTAATGTTTTGACATTATAGGGGAAGCCGAGCTTCCCTTGCAGTCTTAAAGAAATCCCCACTGGTTAGTTCATGACCTCAAGGCTAGATTGTTGTAATGCTCTACTGGCTGGTTGCCCTGCATGCTTAATAAAGTACAACTGGTCCAAAACGCAGCTGCTAGAGTTCTTACTAGAACCAGAAAGTACGACCATATTAGCCCGGTTCTGTCAACACTGCATTGGCTCCCTATTAAACATTGTATAACTTTTTAAATATTGCTGATTACTTACAAAGCACTAAATGGTTTAGCTCCCCAGTACTTGAGCGAGCTCTTAAAACAATATTCTCCTTCACGTATATGGTGATCTCAAAATTCTGGCCAGTTGATAATACCCAGAATATTAAAAATCAACTGCAGGTGGTTGATCCTATTCCTATGTAGCACCTATACTTAGGAATAGTCTTTCTAGCATTGTTCAAGAAGCAGACACACTCTGTCAGTTTAAATCTAGACTAAAAACACATCTCTTTAACCCTCTGAGGTCGGCGCGATAGTCTCGCTTTTTTTCTTATCAGTGCAAAAGAAACTCAAAATACTCTGTTGATTTTGATCTTACATATTAAGTGTTGTACATCATTAGATCCTGATAAGTGTCTATTTTTTTTGTGGATACTCACAATAAAAACAAAGTGTTGTGCTTTTCGCCAAATAAAGAAAAACAAACATGATGCGCGTTCTGCCTTCTCTCTGTCAGTTAAGTCCATTCTGAAACGCGTCCGAAAATTAACTGTAATTCCGCGAATACTTGTCATACAGGCACGAGTGTTTTTCCATAATGAAGCTTGAACTCTCTTCTTTTAAATGAATTAATTTATATAAAAAAACAAATATTCTCAGTTTATGTAATCTGTATGAAAAGAAAGAGATGTCAGTATTTTTCTTTCCAGCTCATTATACCTCATTATGCGTTAATGTGCCACGCCCACGGAGAGCGCGCCGGTATTCAAACGCAAATGATCTAAGGCAAGCCATTCAAACATGCCAACGCCCACCAGCTGGATTATAAAACACATCGTGTTTAGTAAGTATCTTGTACAGCTGTGTACACAGCGTATCCTTTCGCTGTGAGGAATAATACTATCTAATAACCCTGGAAAATGTAGGCTACAAGAAGTTCTGGTAGTTTCATTTCGAGGAGCAACGGATCCAGCTGATGTAGTAAGTCATTTATTCTTAAGTGCTTTGTTCTAATCGCGATATTGAATAGTGTCTGACTGTAAACCGCAAAAAGACTGTTTAAATATGAATTGCATGTCTGTGTGTAGGCTAAATGATGAATGAACGGCATGCAGGCGCGCGCGCTTTGTTTACTACAGTTATACAGCGCGTGTCTGTGCCGTTCATTCACTCTCGCATCTACATTAGTAAACGTTATGTTTACATGAACACATCCAAACTATATTGCTATAGCCTACTAAGATGAGTAAAAATAGACTGAAATATGTTGAAATAAAATGTCTGTATAAGCAACAAGCTGCAAATTCACATGTATATACTAATATATCATACACAATATGTTACAGACTAAATATGAATGTTTAGACAAGATTTTGTGATTAGTTTTGGATAGATTATAAAGTTTTGACTGTAAAAAAAAGACTACTGTCACATTAAATAGTTAAGCTTTTGTTCACCAATTTCTGCTCATAGTTAAATATACTATAGTATGATGTTTTGTCAAAAATAAAGTAGGTATATTGAATTATCAACTAAGATGTTATTATAGTGTTTGTTCCAATATTCAAACTAATGAATCCTTACCTTTTTTAATACGTATGATAAAATGTATACTTTTTACAAAGAAATACACTTGAAATATTGTTAAAATTGTAATTGTTGTTGTAATTGTAACCTATTTGTAATTTGTTACAATTTCTAATTGTAAAATATGTATATATAGATAATTTCTTTTGTCCTTGCATTCTTTGGGATCCTGTGACACACCTGTGTGAAAGGGCTAATTAATATGCAGGTCATTATAGGGCTCATTATCCAGCCTTTGTCTTCTCAGGTGTGAACACGCCTCCACGCATATTGCCTTTCCAAACAAAAGGTGTCTTATAAAATTTAAATCAATGTATTGTTTTGTGTAAATGATTAGGCAGGATGATTTTCAGATCATTTTGAAGCAAAAATTCTAGGCAACAACACTCATTAGTCAAAAGTCTTGTGGACACATATTTAGTATGTGTTTTGTGGCCTTATTTCAGACACTTTAAGTTTTAGTTTTTTCAATAACCATGCATAAGCAATATTCTCTCAAAAATACAAACATGTACATACATGTTGCTCACATATTACGGTAGCCCCGTTTGTGCTATATAGAGTGAATTTACACCTTTGCCATTAACATGTTTATAAATAACTGAAAAAAGCACAAATGTCAGAGCATGTCAGAACACCTCAAGGACCCCAAAAAGCCCTTAGACCTCAGAGGGTTAACCTGGCATACACAAAGAACATTATAAATGTATATTATTCAAATCAGTTAAATGATTGTTAGGCTGCATAAACTTGGTCAGCCGGAACCGGGAACAGTTCCCATAACACCCGATGTACTCGATACATCATAAGAAGAATGGCATCTACGCTAATGTTAGTCTTTCTGTTTATTCTGAGGTTTACTGAAGTCAGCCGTATCCGGGCCGTATCCAGATCAGATGGACGAACTGCGCCTAGACACAACCACAACTCATGATGTAGTCAACTGGATCTGGGACGTATACAGATTGGATGGTGGACCTGCGCCTAGACACTACCACAACGCATGATGTAGTCAGCCGTATCCGGGCCGTATCCGTACTTTTCTGTCATTAATGAATAAATACACATTATTCTAAAGTGTTATCAATTATTTATGACTGTAGTGACTGTGCACCTCTCTCTCTCTCTCGTGAGGAGACTCCTTGCGCAATGGCTTCAGGTGTGTGCAAGAGGATGGCGTCACAGTGGAAGATGTGCTCATTTCAGCTGGAGGGGAAGTAGGACACGAGAACATTGTGTCTGCTTCTCGTATGAACAAAGCCGTAGTAGTGTTCTTGAAAGAACAAAACTTTGTTAATCGTTTAATCTAGAATGGTCTCGTCATAAACGATAACTTTGTTCAGGTTACCCCATTATACACTCCAACAGTGAAAATTACGGTATCAAATGTTACACCTTTTATTCCGGATGAAGCATTGGAACAGGAACACTTCAAATCTTCCAGAAGACAGGTGTTTATGTTTCTAGACTCCCCCAAAAACACGCTGGATGTTTCGTTTCATGCCGTTTAATCTAGAATGGTCTCGTCATAAACGATAACTTTGTTCAGGTTACCCCATTATACACTCCAACAGTGAAAATTACGGTATCGAATGTTCCACCTTTTATTCCGGATGAAGCATTGGAACAGGAACACTTCAAATCTTCCAGAAGACAGGTGTTTATGTTTCTAGACTCCCCCAAAAACACGCTGGATGTTTCGTTTCAAGTGCGGCATGAAGGGAAACCATATATGGAGTACTCAACCACTGGTAGCTTAAGGTGCTTCGATTGCGGTGATTTAGGGCATAACAAGTTTGCATGTCCATACAGAGAGTGTGCACCAGAGGATAAGCCTACTGTCTCAGGAGAGGGAGATGTGGTGGAGCTGGAGCGCACTGCTCAAGAGGAAAACGGAGGTTCAGCAGTGTAGCGTCTGGACAAAATCACGATGTCTAGTTAACTCTAAGCTTCAGGAAAGCTTTTAACCTACTGGACTCATTCATGTAAATCACACGTTCAGCGCCGAAGAGTCTGGATCAAATTGCCCCGTTGTCACTTTTAGTGGCATGATAGGAGTTAAACAGAAACACTCCCCATCTCTGTCGAGAGCTTCAGAAAGATCTTAATCAGCTCACTTGCCCTCCCACGGCAAGCGCTAAAGCCACATGGCATGGATGGACCTTGGAGAGACTCCCAATAAACATACAGAAACATTCCTTCCATTTAACTCATAATACAAGTCATTCCAAATGTATACGATATATTCCTGTGTGTATGTATGCTTCCCACCTCATATTAACCTAGTGATGACTTTCTAGTCGTGTTAGTTGAACTCTAAGTGCTTATATTCAAGCATAAGAATGTATCTCTATTTTTGCATCTTCCAAACATATCTTTCTTGGTACCGAATAAAACCTCTCGGTTTGCCTTAGCTAAATATATTTAGTAGGTTACGATAAAATGTATTATACTATGTTTTATCATTCTTGGGAGTAGAAAGGACGAATTCTGACACCTTCATAATCCATGCAAATTAGGCTGTCAGAAGGAGACAAAGAAAGTCTCTCCCGCTAAAAGTTTCGGAGGGTGATTGGTCATTTCTGCTCCAAAAGAGGTGTGGACTGTCTTCCTTAAAAAGATGAGGGCCCGAGCATCTCTAGTTGCTTTTTTCTCTCTTCTCTTTGGTGTGCTCTTCCTTCGGGGTCGAGTTCCGGCTTTTCTTATATTCGTTTTAGTTATTTTCTTTGTCTAAACTTTGTGCTGTAGTCATTTCGACCTCCGGGTGAGGTACACACTTTTAAACTTCCCGCGAACGACACACGCTCCAGAAGAGCCGAAAGATCGCTTCAAACTCAGGACCCAGCGAGAATCATCATACACATACACACGCATTCTTGCTAAGCACCAAAGATCCATGCAAGTATTATTTCTATTCAGATTTAGATGCGTTTAAGATTGTCTGCCCCTGCTTTAAGGTGATTTGATTCTTTGCTGGCTCTCAAAGGTTAACTGTTTGTGATTTGCCATTCTGTGATCTCTATCTCTCTCTCTGATCTCTATCTCTCTTTCTCTCTCTTTCTTTCTTTACTTTCGTTATTCTGTATATGTTCGTCGTTAAATGTAATTTGTGCTATAGCTTCATTTATTAAAGTCCATTATACTCATTCATTGACTCTGTCTATTGCTCATGTTACGAAGTCCCTAAAATGTTCGATCTAAGCTACAAGCTTTACAATTGTTGATACTTTAAATAGTACTTTCTTTTATAGAACAGGGAAGCTATTTTTCATGGCCAGAGAAATAGCCTTTCGTGAAAGAAATAGCCTTCTAGGGAAGTCTAGGGAACTCCTCTTGAGAGTTGATAAAAGATCATACGGTCAGTTCGCTGGACGAACAAACTATTCGAGAACAAATTAATTCCATTAAGGGTTATCCTGAGAATCTATCTATTCTAGACAATTGATGTATTAATATTTAATTATAATTCATTGTGATTGATTATTTATACATACAATTGATCTATTTTCGCCCATCTGTATGGACAATTGATTATAATTCGTTGTATTTAGTTGTCCATATAGATACATTGGCAACGTATTCCCTTTATGGGTAATTCAATCTATGTATGCGATTCATGATCATCTTCATGATCAGTTATTAAAATTATATTCCCTTTATTTGAGCTAGAATCGTTACAGCAGAGGTAAGTGATTCTGGTGCGGCGCCGTCCACTATGGAAGTACATGAGAATGCTGTTACTAATACTAATGTGAATGAACGTAAGCAAAGTGAAAATACTGCAAATACTGTTCAAAATATCAATGGAGATGAGCAGCAAGATGATGTTATGGAAATTGCAGGGCCCAGTTCAAGTAAGTGTGAGCCTGTTTGTTTGGGTACAAGAAAGAGAGAATTGTGTTTCAGTAATGATGGTAGTGCAGTAGATGATGTATCTGACGAAAATAGTTCTCTTCTCGATTACGAATGTGACTCCCAGGGAGGGTCTGTTTGTGGACTTGAGGGCGATTCTCAAGATATGTCCACTAAAGATTCCTCTTTGTATACATTAGAGGAAATTAATGGTTTTCTTGATGAGACGTTTGGGAAACAAGTCAACATTAAAGAATTTTTTCCTGATGTTGTAAAATTTGAGAGGTCAGTGGCGGTTCTTCAAAAGACTGAATCTTGATCAGTTGAGTGAAAAGAAACTTTTTTGTTTAAAAAAAAACATGTTACAGTTATTAGAAAATGTAGAAAGGTGGATAAAAAGAAGAGGCTAAAAGCATTCTTATAATTGATTAGCCATGCATCACATTTCTACTGGTTTCTTCTGCTGTTGTCTTTTTTCTCTCCTCCCTAAACTTACTGTATATATGGATCTTTTGAGGGTGGGTTAATTAAATATTAATGGAGGGAGGGATAGTCATAAACAAGCTTTAGTGTCAAGTCAAGTCAAGTCACCTTCATTTATATAGCGCTTTTAACAATATAGATTGTTTCAAAGCAGCTTTACAGTGATAATAGGAAATTAAAGTAACAGAGATTGTTAGTGACAGAGATAGTGTCTGAAATAATGAAAAATAAAAAGTTACACGTCATTTTATTGTAAGAATGGGGGGATGGGGGGGATGGGGGGGGGGCACTTTGCGTGATGATGAAGCACATGTAAAATCAGTCCAATGGCGTGACGGGACGTCAGAAGCGGGTGAGGACGCCCAGGCTCGTGTTCCCCAAGGCTCAGGTCCCGCTGCTGCTGAGGCACAGCAAAGGCTTCAGTCTTGGGGTTCGCAAATGGATCTGTCAGCGGGGTTAGAGACGGGCTCTGCCTTATCTCTACCCTCACCTGACAGAGCCAGTGCTCTGTATCAGGGTTCGGAAGCACGTGCTGCGGTTTCTTCCGCCCAGATACAGGCACCAACACTTCAACTATCCAGTTCCGAGGAATTGGATGTTGTAAGTGTTGATACATGTGAGTCTGAGGATTCGCCACCTCTGTCTCACGCGTATGAGGAGCTCGTTGAGGTTGTTATGAGAACGGTCGAGAGACTAAATATCGATTGGCCGTCAGATAAGCAGGACGTTTGTTCGAAAAGCAAGCTCGACGAACCCGCCTCTCGCACAACCTCAACACCGGGGTCTCCCGTTTTTCCCCGATCTTCACACTGAGGCGTCGAGATCGTGGGAGAAACCTGTGTCATTCAGAGTGTACAGTGCACAAACATCACACTACTCAAATATTTCACAATATAAAGAACATGGTTATGGGGAGATGCCAAAGGTGGAAGAGACGCTTGCGAGCTATCTCTCCCCTGAAGCTGCATCTTCCCTTAAAGCCCCGGTATTACCCACCAAGCCAGTTAAAGTGACATCTGGTTTGGTGGGAAAGGCTTACTCTGCTGCTGGTCAGGCTGCAGCATAGCTCCATACTATGTCGTTGCTGCAGGCTTACCAGGCAGAGATATTAGGAGACCTTGATGAGGGTGGGGGAATTGGCCCGAACGCAGTTTGCGAACTGCGTCGGGCGACAGATTTGTCTCTCAGGGCCACCAAGGTGACGGCTAAACGCCAAGAAGAGTGTACTTTCTCCACTACAGAGGACCACTTATCTAGGGGTAGTTTGGGATTCTATGTCAATGCGGGCCTGCCTGTCTCCGGCACGCATAGAGACCATTCTGTTAGCCGTAAAAAGGATAAAGCTAGGCCAGTCGCTCACTGTGAAACAGTTTCAGAGACTGTTGGGTCTGATGGCAGCAGCGTCCAACGTGATAACTTTTGGCCTGCTGCACATGAGACCCTTGCAGTGGTGGCTCAGGACCAAAGGGTTTTTCCCGAGGGGCAACCCCTTTCGCATGATCAAGGTTACGCGGCGATGCCTACGTGCCCTGGTTATGTGGAAGAAACCTTGGTTCCTGTCCCAGGGACCCGTGTTGGGAGCTTCTTGTCGTCGCAGGATGCTAACGACAGATGCCTCCCTCACGGGCTGGGGAGCGATCCTAGAGGGACGCTCGGCTCAGGGTCTATGGGGGGACCATCATCTCCTGGCATATCAATCGCCTGGAGATGATGGCCGTTTTTCTTGCTCCCAAGTATTTCCTCCCAGACCTCAGGGGCCACCATGAGTTGGTCCACACGGACAATACATCGGTGGTTGCCTATATAAATCATCAAGGGGGTTTGTGTTCGCGTCCGCTATGCAAACTGGCGCACCAAATCCTCCTGTGTTCCTAGGGCAAGTTGCTTTCACTCAGAGCAGCTTATATCCCGGGGGCCCAGAACAAAGGAGCAGACATCCTGTCGAGACAGGGGCCGAGGCCCGGGGAATGGAGGCTCCACCCCGAGGTGGTGGAGCTGATATGGAGGGAGTTCGGCCAGGCTCAAGTAGATCTGTTTGCGTCTCGAGAGACGTCTCACTGTCCACTCTGGTTCTCCCTCACGCATCCAGCTCCTCTCGGACTGGATGCGATGGTACAGACGTGGCCGAGGCTACGTTTGTATGCCTTTCCCCCGATTGCTCTGCTCCCGGGAGTTCTGGAGAGAGTTCGCAGGGACCATCTGCGCCTGCTTCTTATAGCCCCGCGGTGGCCGGGCAGAGTGTGGTTCGCAGATCTAGTGTCTCTTCTCAACGGGCCTCCTATGGAGCTTCCCGTCAGGAGAGATCTGCTGTCCCAAGCAGAGGGCTCGATATTTCACCCTCGTCCCGAACTGTGGAACCTGTGGGCTTGGCCTCTGAGGGGGCCCAGCTCATAGGGTCAGGTCTCTCAACCGAGGTTGTAGAGACCATTCTACAATCCAGAGCTCCCTCCACGAAGAAACTTTATGCCCTGAGTGGAAGGTTTTCACTTCATGGTGTAGTAACCATCAGTTGGACCCAGTTAACTGCCCGGTTGGTACAGTGCTGTTTCTGCAGGATCGGTTCACTGCAGTTTCTGCAGGATCGGTTCACTGCAGGTCTATCCCCGTCCACTCTGAAGGTTTATGTGGCGGCCATAGGTGCTTACCACATTCCTTTGGGTGGAATGTCTGTGGGTAAAGACCCTTTGGTATCTTGTTTCCTACGTGGCACGTTGAGGCTGAGGCCTGCTGCGCGCACGAGGGTTCCAACTTGGGACCTGGCGATTGTCCTCCAAGGTCTTTCCCAGGCTCCCTTTGAGCCCTTGGAGGAGGTTCCAGCTAGTTTTCTGACATTAAAAACTCTGTTCCTCCTCGCTATTTCATCTCTAAAGAGAATAGGAGATCTTCAGGCTCTGTCGGTTGCTCCCTCGTGCTTGGAATTTGCACCCGGCATGGTTAAAGCGTTCCTTCATCCTAGGCCGGGTTATGTTCCCAAGGTCCCCACTAATGTGGCCCGATCTATAGTGCTGCAGGCCTTCTGTCCTCCTCCGTTCCAGGATGCGGACCAGGAAAAGCACAATTTGCTATGCCCGGTTAGGGCATTGGATGCTTATGTCCACAGAGCTGCCCTGTGGCGTAAATCCGAACAGTTATTTGTCTGTTTTGGACCCCCTAACAAGGGGTCCCCTGCATCTAAGCAAAGAATGAGCAAGTGGGTGGTCGAGGCTATCTCACTTGCTTATGAGTCGACCGGACAACCTTCCCCTATGGCTGTTCGGTCTCACTCAACTAGGAGTATGGCGGCCTCTAAGGCCTTATTGTCAGGAGTTCCTCTTCAAGACGTTTGTGATGCGGCAGGCTGGTCCTCACCTCACACATTCATTAGGTTCTATTCTCTGGACTTGGACTCTACACCAGGGTCCCGAGTGCTCTCGTCCTAGTGCTGCTCGCCCTGATTTCACACTGGACAGGCACTTCTCGCTATGGTGGCATTGGTATAGACATTCCCTTAACGTCAATCGATGCAACGCGAGTTCCCTTGAAAGGGAACGCCTCGGTTACGACTGTAACCTCGGTTCCCTGAAGAGGGAACGAGACGTTGCGTCACCTGCCATATCTCCTACGTGCCTGTAAGCGACTTGTTCAGACCTTACGAAGCTGTCACGGCTGGGTTTGAACAGGCTTATATACTTCCTGGTTCATGACGTCACCCGCTTCTGACGTCCCGTCACACCATTGGACTGATTTTACATGTGCTTCAAAAGGTGGGGTCCCTCGTCCCCCCGGATCCACCTTGGTCGCTCGTCGACCTACCCTCAACACTGGACTGCACTCCTCTGGCTACGCCTCGTCCCTTTGTCCCCCCGGCTCCATTGGATTCCTCACTCCCTTATGTTCCTCCTTGGTCCTCACTCCCTCTGTCTCCACTGTGCCCTTCTGTATCCCCGCCTGCACCTCAGTTGCCAGAGCCGGCGACTTTGCCATGTCCCGCTAGATCCTGGGCTCGTCGGCTCTCCGGCTCCACCCTGGTCTCCTCTTCCACTTGCTCCGCCCCGTCAGTCGGCCCCCTGGAGTTGTCAGCCCTGCCTCCTCCATGGCTCCTCCCTCCGTCGTCTCCACCCTGGCCACCTGCACAGCCTGCTCCACCCTGGCCGCCTGCATCGTCTGCTCTGCCCTGGTCCCTCCTGCCTTCTGTCTGCCCTTCACCTGCTCTTCATCATCCTCCTGAGTCCTCTCCCTCCGCAGTTGGCCTATCTACGGCGCGAGGGCGCACTTACCAGGAGGGGGGAGTACTGTCACGTGTCAGTGTTTGATTGAATTTTCAGTAGTCACATGTCTTCCTTTGTTCTTTTCCCGCCACTCATTCATATCCATGGTTACTGTCATTTAGTTAATCTGTATCACCTGTGTTTAGTTAATCATCATCATCATCTATGTCACCTGTGTTCTGTTAATCAGTGTTTGTATTTAGTTTCATTCTATTCAATCAGTCTTTGTCTGATCTCCGTCCTACTAAGTGTGTGTGAACCTTTCGCCTGTCTGTACCTGTTTGAATTATATTGTTAGTAAAAGTTTGCATTAGAACTTTTTATTCTCCCTCGTCTTCTTCTGCCTGCACCACACCGTGAAAGGTGCACTTGGAATCATGGGAGCCGCTAAGGGGGGGAAAGCTAGGACGATTCTAAGGGCCCACACACTTTTGGGGGCTCCAGAGATTGATTATATTAATGGAATGGGTGCGGTAGGGGGCCCAACCTCATATTCTTTCATAGAGCCATAAAATTTTCATAAAATATCTAGCGGGGCCCCTGCTTGGAATATAGCTTTTTTTTTTTTACCAGATGTTTAATAAAGAGAATGTTACTTGAATCATATTATAGTTACATTTTTAAGTTGACTAGTTAAACAGTAAAAAAAAATGAAATCATGATTTGGTTGATCGTTCTAAAAAAATTAGAAATAGATAAAAAAAAATTGCCGTATCACCCAGCCCTAACATCTACGTCCCGTCGCCACAACTCCTGTACCTCCGCTAGAACAGCCGGGAAATTAACGGCCTTTATATACCCGGAAGCGGGCAGTGGCTTGCATTGCAAACGTCACTCGCCAATGTGCATTGGTTTGTTCTGTTACCACTCGAAGGTGATTGGGCTCTCAGGCGAGATCCCAATGCGTCAGTTCAGTCCGACGTAACGTCTCCGTTCCCTCCTTCAGGGAACGGGGGTTGCATTAGTAGTTCATAATCGACATATCAGTATTTGACAGTTTCACATCTTGTGCATGTATCAGAGACATACCTGAGAAAAGATGTAGGTAAAATATTTAATTTCAGTCTTGTTCACATAGTGAGAAATAATATCAATCTATCCAGTTGTCCAGTGTTGCTTTTTAGACATTTGTTTTAACCCTCTGGGGACCAAGGTGTTTTTGGGGCCCTTGGGATGTTTTGACATGCACTGACATTTGTGCTTTTTTCAGTTATTTATAAACATGTTAATGGCAAAGGTGTAAATTCACTCTATATAGCACAAACGGGGCTACCATAATATGTGAGCAACATGTATGTACATGTTTGTATTTTTAAGAGAATAATGTTTATGCGTGGTTATTGAAAAAAATAAAAATGAAAGTTGCTGAAATAAGACCACAAAACACATACTAAATATGTGTCCACAAGACTTTTGACTAATGGATGTTGTCACTTCGAGTTCTGGCTTCAAAATGATGTAAAAATCATCCTGCCAAATCGTTCACATAAAACAAAACATTAATTTATACTTTGTATGACAGTTTTTTTGTCAGAAGAGGTTTATGCGTGGGAGTGGTAATGGCCTATCAATATTAATGAGATTCAGACCAGGGGTGTGACAGACATTCCCCCAATTGCTAATGGCCCATCAAGTGAGGCAGCCTGAACATAGAATGAGAGGAGATTCAAAGGTTTTGTTTTTCAATCTGTTTTATTGTAATTCCTCTAGGTGGAGAAACTAAATGTTCTAAATTTGCTCTAAGCAAATCAAATGTGAGTGAAAATAAATAAATAATCAGTCGGCTATAAACAAAGCAATTGTGAGCGATAAATAAACAAAAGTAAAGGCAGGTATCTCACAGTAAATGCTTATGCCCCGTTGATGCGGGCTCTAAGCAAATCAAATGTGAGCAAAATAAACAAAAGTAAAGGCAGATCGCTATCCTCGCAGACCACGCCTGCTATGCTAGCGGGCTAAGGCTAGTAGCGGAAGTTCGGAAAGGTGGATATAAGTAGTGAATGTTTTTCTGCATTCTCAGAAAAAAACATTTTGAAGAGAGTCTGTGGAGTGTGTGTGTCAGCAGAACTCAGCTGTGGTCCAAGTTCCCGGGCAGGCAGGAATCTCAGAGTCTGTGGAACCATATCAATGTCAGTTTCTGTTTTCCATGACAGAGTGGACTCCTTGTTGCTCGTCTGAATGTTTGTCTTGGCCCTCTTTGCCACATTCCTATAAAAATAATAATATTAATAAAGGTTAATAAAGGTTGATCAAAGTACTATCAGCATGTCAGGGCTATCAGGGCAATCAGCATGTTGATAAAACAAAAAAAATATAAGCTCTTTTATATTAACATTACCAATCAATAATTGTAATATTGTGCATGCATAACACATTTTTTGCAAAGCCACAGTAGTAGGTAAAAAATAGTAGATAAATATGTACTTACTCTTTTTGATTTCCGTTGCTGCGTGTCCTGCGAGTTGCAGTGGAAGGCGAGAGTGAACAAGCTACATTCCTTTTAAAAAAAGTTGAAAACTATTATTATCATATATTTTACAGAGCACTATTCCAGCACATGCATAACTGATGGACATTTAGCAATGCTGATAAAGCAACACACTATAAGCTCTTTTATATTAACATTACCAATCAATAAATGTTATATTGTGCATGCATAACAACACATTTTTTGCAAAGCCACACAGGCACATATACATTTGTATCATCACTAAAGTATATAAACAAAATGTAACTAACATCTGTAAAATAGTAGGTAAATATGTACTTACTCTTTTTGATTTTTGTTGCTGCGTGTCCTCGTTGCAGTGGAAGGCGAGAGTGAACAAGCTACATTCCTTTTAAAAAAAGTTAAAAACTATTATTATCATATATTTTACAGAGTACTATTCCAGCACATGCATAACTGATGGACATTTAGCAATGCTGATAACACAAAACATATGTAACATCATCAACCAATCTCCAAAAATAAATAATAAAGTCATACAGGCTCATATTGTATTAACACTAAGTATAAACAAAATTGAACTAACATCTGTAAAATTGTAGGTAAATATGTACTTACTCTTTCTGATTTCTGACTGTGTTGCTAAGCGCACTCCGAGTTGCAGGCGGAGGTAGTGATGAAGCTACATTCCCTTAAAAATCCGATGTGCCGTGGGCGGCACGTCGCATATTATTGCGCAATATTTTCTCGATATACAAAAACGAAAAAATGAAAAGCTAAACATATCACATATTTTTGGAAAGCTGAGACTCTTGTGATTCGAACGATGTAAACCATTTTAATATACACTAAACACAGCGGGTACAATCTGTCTCTTTATCAGACCACCAAACATGTAAAAACCGGAAGAAACTTACCTATAAAGCTTTCTGTTAGTCCACTGATCCATTACATTCCAACAAAAATGGTTTGGTTACACTGTAAAGGGTCCATACAATCCAATTCAATGAAGTATTTTGTCCATAACACATTTATATATCAATAAGCATCCACGGAATGCAGTAGTAGCCTTTCAAGTTAGCCAACAGAGCTATCACAACTTCGACGCATTCTATGTTCTAGCTTCACATGAGATGTAAACATTAAGAAAAAATGATGTCAAAATGGCCGCTGACCCCTGAACTTTTGATGGACAGGTCATTCTAGCCAATCGATTCATGCTAGAGGCTGATAGAGGTGTCCCTTTGTATCAATAGCCAAGGAGCGCCCAGTCCGGCTCTGGGGTGCGCCAATGAAGAAGAATGGCACCTCCCTCTCTTTGAGTGACAGTAAATCAAACCAGTTGTAATAGAGTATGGAAATGACTGTATTTTCTGTTAGCCAATGAATTTCTGTAAAGATTGATATGCCGCTTTAGTGGGATGATTCATCTGGTCATGCGTGAAGTCCGTGCGCAAAGTAGCAGTGATCCATGCGCCCGTGCGCAAAGACAGCATTGATAGAGTGAAACAAGGTAACATGTGTAAAATGGCAAAGAGAACTATAAAAACACACTTCTTACTTGAAGAAGTTATTGAACAGTGTACTCGCCGTGACAGTGATGAGTCGGAAGATGACATTTCTGACGAAGAGAGCGATGTTTCATCCATTGACTCGGTAGCAGAGGACATGTTTTGGATGTTGGACACGTCACTCTCTTTCTCGACAAGTAAGATTTATTATATTATGCTACATATTTGACTATATACTGATGTATGCGTTTGTTTTGAAGTGTACTTGTCAGGTTATGTCGTGTGTTTGGTGTGTTATGCCGAGTGTATGTGTTTTGTTTTGATGTGCAACGTTAGCCTACCTGCTAACTTCTGTAGCCTAGTGTGCGCTCGTGCAGGAATGTTTGTTTATGTTTGTGTTTCTGTTTATATGCTTGTGAATACAGAAACAATGTTAATGTTTTGTAAATTACTT
This sequence comes from Gila robusta, assembly GCA_030770095.1. Classification (NCBI taxonomy): domain Eukaryota; kingdom Metazoa; phylum Chordata; class Actinopteri; order Cypriniformes; family Leuciscidae; genus Gila; species Gila robusta. The sequence goes on along the minus strand of JAVALU010002119.1, from coordinate 61,852 downwards.
ATTTATTTGTTTTTTTTTATATCACAGACCATCATCTGAAAATCATGTCGTTTTTATGTCCAAACAGGTACATCATGGGTGGAGTGGAGTGGATCTCATGCCCTAATAAGTTACTACAAAGTCATCCACAAGACCCAGAAGTGGTATAAGGCACTTTTTTAAATCTTTTTATTTTTTTATCTTTATTATTTTTCTTGGATTCTGAAAAATATAATTTGTAAATAGTTTGAAATACATACACATACGTGTGTTTGTGTATGTATATATATATTTATGTTCATTTTGTTATATATATATATATATATATATGTATGTGTGTGTGTGTGACTTCTAATATTAAAGTGTTTTAGTACCATAGCACTTGTTTTGTATCTTTATTTGTAGAAAGTTTGGTTTCAAGAATTGGAAAAAAAAACTTCCATGTTTATGCTTCAGTTACTATGTGTCAGCAATTATTGACAGTGAATCTGGATAAGGAATATAATAGCTCTAAGTGTAACCTTTCATTAGAGCCCAAAATTATGACTGTAGAGTAAAGCATTCAAGAATAGCAGCATTTTATGTGTCTATGGTTACAAAGGGTCATTTGGAGTCTCCAAGTGGCCTTTTTTGGGGAAGCGCCTAGACATAAACTTAGATAAACATGTGTAAAACACTCATTTGGGTTTGGTAAGGCTTCATGCTGTGATCCCATTGTGTTTTCCAGCTTATAGCTCCCAGATGTAGTTATCTGCAGGCAGCTGTTTACAACAACAAAAATGTAGGCGGATTTTTTTGGTCCTTTTTCAGTGTGTTCAAAGTTGTATTACTCAATACCAGTAAGACTTACAGTGATCCTGACTGTTTAGGAACAAACCTCTGAGTGTCACCTTTCAAAAGAGACCAAAAGCATGCATATACTCCAAATGGTTCAAAAACAGCATGCAATTTAATTTGGGTATGCCTTTTTTTAGGCGTTTTAGGCTAATATTGCAGGATTTTTAAGGGGTTAAAAAAGTTGAAGAATATTATTACATAAATATAACCATAGTAGCATTAGTCTATAATGAATAACTGATGTAAATAATTTTAGACGCGTGCAATAAGCCTATATGCGTGTTAGTGGGCCATTACCGGAGAGGCACACCGCAAACAAAACACATTTGCGCAATTCATTAACTGGGTATATTTACACATTTCAGCACATTTACACACATTTACAACTGATATTTGCAAGCATGCATCGTTAATGATAATGAGGCAGCATTTAAACTAGTCAAAATATAATCTAAACACCTACTAGGCCTATTTTCTAAATAACTTCTAAATTCTAGCTTTCATACATAATGATCTAAACATATCATTTACACATACAAATGTCCTAACCAAGGGGTTTACAGTGCGTAGCATATGCACTAAAAACAAAAACAAAAAAAAACATTTTTGACCTTGAAATGGTACGAGATATTAAATTCGTGGTATAGATATGCACTTTCATTAGATCGTGTTGAATATATCAAATGTCAATACTCTGGATGGCAAGTGGAAAATAGTCCACCCAGTATAATATGTAAGCTACATGTTTATATTGAATAGCTTGTCAACTAATGGAAGTAAGACTAAATACTTACTCATCCGAAATTCTATCCACGGCTGGATCAAGTCGCTCTTCAAAATACAAACGGTCGTCATCAGAGTAGTCGCGCTCTTCTTCTGATGAAAATGTGGATTCTTCGTCGCTAGTATCCAGGACGAGCTGAAGAGCTTCCACACCGGTGTATCGTGCCATCTTCCCAACGCGCAGGTGACTGAATGATGAAACTTGAAGCCTTTAATGCATTTGCTTGGGGGCGTTTACCTGTTTTGCATAGATGGCTTAACACATTATCTTGTGAATAGCGCGCTCCGTGAGTAGGCGTGAACGAATTAAAGTAAATGAGCTCGTAATCAGCTCGACTGGAATCGCTCTATTTTCATACAAATTACAGAAGCTGAGAATATTTGTTTTTAATATAAATTACTTCATTTAAAAGATGCGATCTCAAGCTTTATGCCCGTGGGTATGTTTGCCTGTTTGACTGAATTTTCGTGGAGTTACAGATAATTTCCGAACGCGTTTCAAATTGGAGTTCGCTGACAGAGAGAGTGCAGAACTCGCATTATGTTAATTTTTCTTTATTTGGCAAAAAGCAAAACACTTTATTTTTATTGTAAGTATACAGAAAAAAAATAGAAACTGAACAGGATCGATTGATGTATAACACGAAAATGAAAGATCAAAATTAACAGAGCATTTTGAGTTTATTTTGCATTGCTAAAAAAAAAAAACGAGCAAAACACGAGGGCGCGTTTTTGGTCCCCAGAGGGTTAATAGAGGGTTCAAACCATGAACATGAAAAAAACTGCAAAGAGTCCAATATTAGAAAACAGGGGCCAAAACATTTTATCATTTTTACATTCACAAAACATTTGATCTAACTAAGAGTTCTCCTAAATGGCAGTACAAGTTTTTAGTTAAGAGTTTCCTCTTAAAACCTATTCCCAAAGCTGCTGAGACCAACTTTTACTAAGGAATAGAGAGAAGTCTTAAGCTAAGAGAAAGGGCAGGGTTGATCTCGTTGCTATGGATGATGTCAACATGCTTACTAACTATGGACACAGTGATTGGCTGATGGGAGAGGAGTCTATGTCAGCGATTTAATCATACCCTGAATCCCAATGTCCATACTGTCCATCCTAAATAGTATGTGAGATTAGAATAAGTGTGTACCAAAGCATAGTACATTGAAAAGAGTATGTCAAAAGTACCCGGAATACTATTTCCGGTAGATTTTTGAAGTGTGGATTCGTGCATTGCGCTTTGGAGGAAACGCTTTTAAAAAAAATGACAAAACATGGCAGATAAGCGCGACCGACAGTGAGAGGTTTAGATAAAGGTTTGAGTGACTAATCAAAGTTTAACCTGATAAAAAATATTTATTTAATGTTATCCGTGTTATATTTAATCTGCAATAACAATGTGGACTTTCATAAAGATCATATTGGCCATTAACTTTTAAATGCATCATTATGCATTAATATGAGGAGAGTTCTCCGCATGAAAGAACCGTGACTGCAGATCAACAAGCTACTGCATTTATCTCCGATTCGGTAGAAAATCAAATGAAATAAAATGTGGAGGATTTTAACTGTGACTAGATGATTGACAGGTCAGTTTATGTGACAGGATGCGTGTAACTAAGTGTAGGATTGAAAATAATCCAAGATATTTGAAATGAACAAAGACATTTGCTTTACTGTTTTCCACCCCCTCTTTCTACCACAAGGACCATTTGGAATTCCTAAAGGCACAGAGGTGCTGATAGTGATCAAGGCCTGTAGGCCAAACTGTGTGTACTGCAGGGGTGAGCAAATTGTCACACCTTTAGTACAGTGGGGGAAGTTGTAATTATCTGATTGGTCAGTTTGAACGTCTCACATTTGGGTTTTAGTCACATGGTCAGGGAAAGGATAAAAGAAGATCGTAACTGTTGCTCTGGGTCTTTTATGCTCTGGCTCTCTTTTATTCGCTGGGTCCCTGTCTTGGGGCTCTCTCCTCTTTTATTCTCTGGCTCCCATTCTTGGGGCTCTCTCTATTTACCTCCTCTTTTCTTAGTCTCAACCCAACCCCCCCCCCCCCCCCCCCTCTCTCTATCTATCTCTCAGGTAACATTTTACATATATGCTGGGTACAATTAATGATATAAGTTATCATCATCTCATACATCTATTTTGTAACTATTTTGAGTGAAACCATAACCATATTTTGTCATTAAACCTTTTAAATTACAAAGGATGTGCTAACTAGTTTTGATTTGGTATTGACTTTGAAGTGCTACCTATTGCAATACAATATTGTCACTCTCTATAGCAACGCTCTCCCACATATTAAGCTATTGTAACTGCGCTTATTTCCATCGTTGGTATAAGTAGCAGTGGGTGGTAATAGACAAGAAAACAGTTCCCTATCAGTCGCTCATGTTTGAAGTAACGTTGACGTGACGACGTAATTGGGATCACTTCAGGGAGCCCTATCATCTTCGAGTGTCTACAGAACGAGCCAATGAACGGTGGCGTGCATGAATCGTGTCATGCGCCCCACCCTGCAGCGCAGGTATAAACAGGAAGCAGGCGCACGCACTCATTGTCTTTCACTTCGGAGCCGAGCTTCTGTTTGACTTCAGAGCAACACAAGCGTGACCCGGCATCCTTTTCAGGATGTCATTCCGCTTCTGCGTTTCTGGATGCAATCGTTCCCTGGCGCCAGCAGACGGCCACAATAGTTGCCTCTCGTGTTTTGGCATTCAGCACGCTGATGCAGCTTTTGTGAATTGTTCATGTTCCCATTGCGGGAATATGACTATGGCAGCGCTTAGATCGAGACTCGCTTACCTCAAGGGAGGTGCAGTCCCCTCGCCTATGCCCCAATCTAGTGTCTATTCTGGACCTCAGCAGCTAAGGGGTATGTGGATATCCCGCCAGTGGAGCGTGCCGTTGCGATGCAATTATAAAGCCTGTGGACTAGCTGCTTCCGCCCTCCATGCCATGGTGCTCTTGCATGTCCACCAGGCCCAGGCGCTCATGGACATGAACGAGGGTGGTTCTGTTCTGACCCAGAGCTCCTCTGGGAGCTCAGTGTGGCAACTGACCTCGCTTTCCGGGTGACGAAGGAAACTGCACGTTCTGTTGGTCAGGCGATGTCCACCTTGGTGGTCCAGGAGCACCAACTTTGGCTCAACCTGGCCGATATGAGGGACACCGATAGATATCGTTTCCTGGATGCCCCTCTGTCCCAGGTTGGGTTGTTCGGCGACACGGTCGAGAGCTTTGCCCAGCAGTTCTCGGCCGCACAGAAGCAGACGGAGGCGATCCGACACATCCTGCCCCGGCGGACCGCTGATGCTCCCACCCGTCCACCGGCTAAAGACCCTCCGCCTGCTTATCGCCGAGGTCGGCCTCCCGTGGCGTCCTCCGTTCCCGCTAAGCCTCAGCAGCAGCCATCATTCAGGCCTCAGCGTGGAGCAAGCCGCAGTAAGTCGATCCCGCCCATCCAGGCCGCTGCCAAACCAGGAGGCAAGCGGAGGTGCAAGCCACCCTGAGACGAGCGACCCAGAGGTGGATCAAGTTGCTCTTCAGGAGATGGTGAACGCGCCACTCCTTCCCCCGGTGGAGGGCCGGGCGGAGAATCTTTTGTTTCCTTTTGTTTTTGGCCCCGGGCCAATTTCTGAAACCTCTGGGTCCCAAGAGGGCACGCTTGGCGGTCGACGACCCTATGTCTTGTCACCCTCAAGCCCCTCTTTCATCGCCAGCGAGCAGCAGTGGCTGTGCCCCGGAAGCACTGACGCCTCCGCACACTCACTCTGCCCTTCGACGGAAGCAGGAACGTGTTGCACCACACACTCAGACCCCACTCTGGGCCGCTATGCCGTCTGAGTCGGGTCCCTGCATTCCGCCACGCTGCCCCACCCTGGGTACGTCTGTGGTGCCGTTGGTCCCGCTTGCACGGTGCCTGGGATCCTGGCTAGCGCTTCCCAGCCCGTCTCGCTGGCTCATCCGTACTATCAGACTCGGCTATGCGTTTCAGTTCACCCAGCGCCCCCCAGTCTTCAGGGGCATTCTGTTCACCCGTGTTCTGGTGGACAATGCCTCTGTGCTCAGGGCAGAGATCGCAGTCCTACTGGCGAAGGACGCGATCGAGCCGGTCCCTCCAGCCAATATGAAGACCGGCTTCTACAGCTCGTACTTCATTGTACCCAAGAAAGGTGGTGGGTTACAGCTAATCTTGGAGCTTGCCTATCCTGAACCGGTCCCTTCAATCAAACTTTACCTTCCAATAAAATTTGAAAATGATCTCTCTATACAACTCCTTCTCTCATGTCTTGATGAAGTGAAAATTTGGATGGCTAACAATTTCCTGCAGTTAAACACCGACAAAACTGAGGTACTTTTGCTAGGCCCCGCTGCACTCAATACAACTCTGACAAGTAGGTTAGGCTCCCTTAGTGATAGCTTACAACCCAGTGTAAAAAATCTAGGGGTTCATTTTGATCCTTTACTACAATTTAACAAACAGGTGAACATGGTTGTAAAGAGCAGCTTCTTTCACCTCAGATCTGTTGCGAAGGTAAAACATTTTCTTTCTCAAAAAGATCTTGAAATTGTCATTCACGCACTAATCTCTTCTAGACTGGACTACTGTAATTCTTTGTATGTCGGTCTTCCTCAAAGCACTCTATCTCGGCTTCAGATGGTCCAAAATGCGGCAGCCAGATTGCTGACAGGAACAAAAAAACGGGAGCATATCACTCCTGTTCTTGCTTCACTGCACTGGCTCCCTGTCAAATTCAGAGTTGATTTTAAGGTTCTTCTTTTTGTATATAAGGCCATACAAAAATCAGCCCCGGATTACATCTGTGAACTTATCCAGCCATATACAACCTCTAGGTCATTAAGATCTTGTAACCAGCTTCTTTTATCAGTCCCTCGTTCACGTTGCAAATCCAAAGGCGATAGAGCTTTCGCGGTTGCTGCACCTAAACTTTGGAACAGCTTACCTTTTAATATCAGGGCCTCTCCATCGCTCAACGTTTTTAAATCTAGTTTAAAGACTCTTTTTTATACTCTTGCATTTGAGTGATGCTGTGTATGTTACACCGCATATTTTGTATGTGTATGTAGAAATGTTCTTTTATTACTCTATTATTATTAGTTTTTCTCCATTAACCTATTTGACCATCTGTAAAGCAACTTTGGATCAACAAATGTTGTGTTTATGTTGTGCTCTATAAATAAATTGACTTGACTTGACTTGACTTCACAGGCTGCCGTTCAAGATGCTTATGCAGAAACGCATTTTCCAATGCATCCATCCCCAAGATTGGTTTGCAGCGATCGACCTGAAGGACGCGTACTTTCATGTCTCGATTCTCCCTCGACACAGACCTTTTCTTCGCTTTGAGTTCGAGGGACGGGCATATCAGTACAAAGTCTTACCCTTCGGGCTGGCCCTGTCGCCCCGTGTCTTCACGAAAGTCGCGGAGACGGCCATTGCTCCCATGTGCGAGCGTGGTGTTCGCATTCTCAACTACCTCAACGACTGGCTCATTCTGGCCCAGTCGATAGAGCAGTTGTGTGAACACAGGGACATGGTGCTCAGTCACCTCAGCCACTTAGGGCTTCGGGTCAACTGAGAAAAGAGCAAACTCACCCCCGGGCAGAGGATCTCTTTTCTCAGTATGGAGTTGGACTCGATCAACATGACAGCACGCCTCAACGAGGCCCGCGTCCAGTCAGTGTTGAACTACGTGAGCATGCTCAGACGCAGAACAGCGGCACTACTGAAACTGTTTCAGAGGCTCCTGGGGCATATGGTATCTGCAGCCAAGGTAGCGCCACTCGGATTGCTTCATATGAGGCCGCTCCAACACTCCAACACGAGTCCCGAGATGGGCATGGCAGAGCAGCTCGTGCCGAGTCCAAGTAACCCCGCACTGTCGCCAAACTCTCAGCTTGTGGTCGGACCCTTCGTTCATGCGGGCAGGTGTTTCCCTAGAACAAGTGTCCAGGCACTCTGTGGTCTTCACGGATGCCTCTGCCACTGGCTGGGGGGCCACGTACAACGGACATGCAGCTTCAGGTCTGTGGACTGGTCCTCAACAGCATTGGCACATCAACTGCCTCGAGTTGTTAGCAGTACATCTTGCGCTGGGCCGCTTCAAAATGGCGCTAAGCATGCAAGCATGTACTGGTCCATCCGGACCGCACTGCGACCATTGCAAACATCAACCGTCAGGGTGGTCTACGCTCCCACCGCATGTCACAACTCGCCCGCTCCTCCATTGGAGTCAGAAGCATCTGAGGTCGCTTTGTGCCATTTATATTCCGGGCCTGCTCAACCGTGCAGCCGATGAGCTCTCACGGTAGCAGGTGCTACCGGGAGAATGGCGACTCCATCCCCAGGTAGTCCAGCTGATTTTTAGGCGCTACGGGACCGCACAGGTAGATCTGTTTGCTGTCCCGGACACGTCTCACTGCCAGTTGTTCTATTCCCTGACCGAGGGGACCCTCGGCACAGATGCTCTGGCACACAGCTGGCCCCCGGGTCTACGCAAGTATGCATTTCCTTCAGTGAGCCTTCTTGCACAGACCTTGTGCAAGGTCAGGGAGGACGAGGAGCAGGTCCTTTTAGTTGCGCCGTATTGCCCCAACCGGACCTGGTTCCCGGAAGTGGTGCTCTTCGCGACAGCCCCTCCCTGATCTATTCCTCTGAGAGAGGACCTGGCACCTGTGCCCAGACCTCTGGTAACTCCATGTCTGGTCCCTAGACGGGACACGGAGGTTCTAGGTGGCCTACCCCCAGTGGTAGTTGACACTATCACTTCCGCTAGAGCCCCCTCTACGATGCGCCTCTATGCTTTGAAGTGGAACCTGTTCTTGAGTGGTGTTCTGACGAGGAGAACCCCAGAACTTGCTCGATCAGAGCTGTGCTTTCCTTCCTGCAAGATGGGTTGGAGCGAAGGCTGTCTCCCTCCACCCTTAAAGTGTATTTTGCTGCTATCGCAGCACATCACAATGCAGTTGAAGGTAAGTCGCTGGGAATGCACAACCTGATCGTCAGGTTCCTGAGGGGGCCGAGGAGACTAAATCCGTCTCACCCACTCTCTATACCCTCTTGGGATTTGTCTCTGGTCCTTTCAGCACTTCAGAAACCACCCTTTGAGCCTTTGCAGTCAGCGGAGTTAAAAATGTTTTTTTTCAGCAGAAGGGAAAGGCTGTCTCTAAGCAGAGGATGGCCCACTGGATAGTCGATGCCATCGCCTTGGCTTACGAAGCCCAAGGCATGCCTTGCCCGTCCGGGTTGAGAGCCCACTTCACTAGGAGTGTCGCTTCTTCTTGGGCGCTGGCACACGGCGCCTTGCTGACAGATATCTGTAGAGCTGTGGGCTGGGCGACACCTAACACGTTCGCTAGGTTTTATAACCTATGTGTTGAGCTGGTTTCTTCCTGTGTGCTTGCTTCAACCAGCCGGTAACACCGAAGTTCCCGCTCTAGTGTCGGCTTGCTGCGCCACTCCCCTACACATGGAGCGGATACATGCGCTTTTTTGCTCCAGTCGAGTTCCCCTCTCAGGTGAACCCTGTAGAGTCCCTCCGCACCCCTTCGGCAGTCGGACGTTGCGGAGCGTCCAATGCCAGGCCTAGTGCTCGTATGCTTGTGTAACTTGTGCTAGGCTGGGTTCCATATGTGGTGATCCCTGCGGCGATCCCATATGTGTATTCTTCCACGACCAGCTCCCTGCGGTGAGCCCGTGTCTTTCCCTTGTCAGAATCCGCTCTGCCATCACTGTCCAGTGTAGCCTCTCCCTTCTCAGGCTAGAGTCACCGCAGTGACATTCCATATGTTGCACTGTCCCTAACGATTCAAGCACGCCAACGTTCATTGGCTCGTTCTGTAAACACTTGAAGATCATAGGGCTCCCTGAAGTGATCCCAATTACGTCATCACGTCGACGTTACGTCTCCCGTTCCCTCCTTCAGGGAACGAGGGTTACATTAGTAACCGAGACGTTTTCTACCATCTTGCTGACAATGTTTCTTTAGTCATTCGGCAGTCTTGCAGCCTGAACCCCTGTAGGAAATCCACCCTTACATAAGCGACAGAGAGCAACTGTTAAAGACGCCATTTTATGATGTGATAGTATGTCCCAAAACTTGTGTACTCTTTTTGTACACACTCAAAAGTATCTACTTTTTCTTCACAAAAAAAGTACATACTTTTAGGGTGTAGTATAAGTAGGCGAATTGAGACGCAGTATAAGAAATATTGTAGAATGAGGTAGCCTATCATGTTGCCATATTCAAATAAAGGTTTTAAAATACAAATGTTGCCATATTCAAATAAAGATTTTAAAATAAAAATGTTGCCATATTCAAATAAAGGTTTTAAAATTTAGGCTGTGTCACTAATTAAACTAGAATATGTTCAGCTAATTGTCAGCCTCTTACATGTCTGCATTTCGAGAGATTACAGAATTCAAGCGACAAATGATATTTTATAAACAAAGTTCGGGAGGAGCATGTTCAAACCGTCTATCTAATCAGCTCGAGAGGAGGTATTTATACATAGCCGAGAGCCGTCTCACCTAGTTACCTCGACAGTTTTCTGCATCCCTCCACCACCCCGACTCTTCACTCTCGGCTGGGGAAATGAGGGAGAACTCTGAGTTTGGGCTAAATTTCGAGCTCGGAGCCCTCAATCTCCTTTTTGAAGTTTTCCTTTTTCAATCCCCCATGCCAAATACACGTATTATATATTTTTACCCTATTCGATCATTTGTAAATGTGAACTCGTGAAAACAACTGCCACAGGTAATCGGACATTATTAATTTATTGATTAAAGATTTATTTTTGGCATTTTATCGTATATTAAAATCAATAAATCAAAATATGTATTGCATTTATGAAGAAAAAGTTCAGCACCCAGGCTCTATCACTATTGCCTCAATGGTGTTCACTGTACAGTGTCTTTGGCGGATTGCTGAAACGGATTGCCAGCATCAGCCATTAGGATTGTTTGTTATTTGGTCTTAGTGACTTAGGAGTACTCTTGACTACTCCTAATGTCTCACAGATTTAGGAGCTAGTTTTTGCGCTAAAATGCTTTGTGAAATAGCCTACTCTTAGAGCAAAAATTGCCTAAAATTAGGACTGACGCCCGTTATTTTTAAGAGTTTCTCCTAAATCGGCAAGTTAGGAGCTACTTTTAGCCTTAAGATGTTTTGTGAATACGGCCCCAGATGTATTAGGCTACAACATAACATGCAAACAAAATGTTTTTATATAGTTTATAAATTTAACAAAACAAGAGAGATCATAAAAATTGCATGTTGTTTTTATTTAGTACTGCCTTGATGAAGCTATTACACATAACACATGTTAACATATAGACAAAATTATGGCTGAATTTAATGCATCATGTTTAAAGCATATGTAAACATTTGTACAGGCATTGTTTTTTCTGCTTTAATATTATTTTGTCTTGTGGGCAATAAACATAAGTTATTTGAAATCTTCATCAGGACAGTACAAAAAAAGTCACTTTTTTGAACCGTCTTGTTAAAATTATTAACATTTTGCAGATTCTGATGGGTGTATGTAAATTGTAAATGGAGCATGCACGGTAATGTTACAGATTAATTGTTTTTCCTAAGTACATTTATGTTAGGCCTATTTGTAAGATTATGCAGCAGATTTTTGGGTAACACTTCATTGTACAGTATGTGCACTTTCAATGAACTTACAGTGTTCTTACTATAAAAGTAATGAGTAGTGTAAGGTAACTACATGGGTTAAGTTAAGGTTTAGGGGTAGGTTCAGGGTTAGTACCTAGTTAGTGTCATTACTACAATAAGTACACAGTATGTTCATGCGAAACAGGACTGTAAAACAAAGTGCTACCGATTTTTGTATATATTTTTTATCAGTTTGTTTTGTGGTAAATAGTATTTGTATGTTTACAGGTGCAGAAAAGTAGATGTTAAAAGTGTGTTATGTCATCACTGCTCATAATCACACTATAATACAAGATTATTATCAAAATAAAATAAAATAAAAAATCAAATTATTTTAGCTTATGTGTAAAGATTGCAGAGTGATTAGTGACCTAGTAAAATTACTTCCAATAATCCTGAAATAAGGTTAATATAAAACAAGTGGCCCCTGTCTGGCCCCCCAAGTTACCATGATATAGATCTGCCACGAGTAACAAAGTAACTCATTCATTTGTTAACATTCTTTGGATAATCAAAAAAGGTATCTTTTAAAAATGCACATACCTTTATAAAAGATAATAATGCAGCTCCAGATATTTTCTGTATTACCATGAGAACACTTCTGAGCATAAACCACCTTAACAACCTCTTCAAGCTAGTAAAAAATAACTGCATTGTGACACCTTTCCTGTTTCCTGAGTGAACTTCCTGAACATTCCTCTACTTTACACCCTTTAACATAACAAGAAGGAGGTCAGTTTAAGAATAAAAGGCTGACATAAAGGTTAAAATAACACTTCAAATCCGTTTGTGATCTATATTCCATCTGACTCAAGCTGATGATACACAGGGCAACTTTTTGAGCAATGTTGCTGGGCAATGTTGCCGTCAACGGTCAACCAGATGAGACACAGGGCCCACGACCGATCAAAATTATCCAGATAGAAATGTATTGCCCATTTTCAATGGGAAAGTGCCCAAGCAACAATCACTCGGCAAGATTGCCCAGCAACATTGCTCAAAAAGTTGCCCTGTGTATCATCACCTTAACAGTAATTATAAGTACAATGGCAACTCTCCTCAATTACCAGAACTGCTACTTATTTCATTGTTCATGACTTTTACCATGGAGTTGGTCCAGTTGACCCTTATCTGTGATAATTGTCTGCTTATTGTCCAAGCTGATTTTGCAATAGTGCAAACTTTTCTGTTTAGCTCAGTTTAGGAAAAGTATAGTTTATAGTATATCAACAGAACCTGCTGGGCTATAGGCATAGTGACATCTTAGGTAGGCCTACAGCTCAGATAATTTTTCTTAAGAGGGCTGAATTTGAAATAGATGAAAGGATTATAATGCCTCTCTCTCTCTCTCTCTCTCTCTCTCTCTCTCTGCGTGTGTGTGTGTGTGTGTGTGTGTGTGTGTGCGTGCAGTATAGCCTATACTTCAAAATGATGGTAGCCCCTTTGAACACAACACAACACAAACCCAACTCAAGAGAATTTGACAAAACCAATGAACCCCCCAAAATTGCCCACAACATATCAAATTCAGTCTTTCTATAATTTCCAGTAATCTGTTCCAGCATGTAGCAAAAACCTGGTCCCACATTTTAATAGCTTTAATACACTTTACCTACCATGTACTTACATTTCAATAAATAAAAAAATAAAAAAATAAATATTCAAGAATATTATTGATCTGTCTGTATTATTGTATGAGAACTGAACTGAGCTGGATGAGGAAATTTATTTTTTTTTTTTTTTTTGAAAAACTGCTTTATAGATGAGATTAACTAATTTAATAATTGATTATGCTTACAAAGGAACTTAATCAACACTGAACTGACTTCAGCTGAACAACAGCTGAAATGCATAATTGTTCTGTTATCACTGTTAAGCATTCACAATTATGTTCTTTTAGGGGCTGTTTACACGACACCATTTTTATGCACTTTTTATGTGTCTTGCCAATTCGTTTACATGACAACGGCGTTTTGGGTGCCTAAAAATGCAAACTTTTGAAAACGGGTTTAAACAAAAACGTCTCGGGTTTCGACTGTACCCTTTGTTCCCTGAGAAGTGAATGAGACACTGCGTCGACTACGACACTTTGGGGAACGCCCTTAGCGTAACGCATCTGAAGTATGAATGAAACTAATCCAATCCTGATTGGTGTTGCGTCATGACGTAACATGTGACTGCATACACGGAAGCTACAAAGGGACACCGGCACACAACAGAGTTAGCTTCTGCGATGAAGCAAGTCGCTCCCAGGCAGGGGAAGGCGTGGCGGAGGGACCCTTCAGTGTCTTGTTCCCTTCTCAGGGAACAAGGGTTACAGTTGTAACCCGAGACGTTCCCTTTCGAGGGAACTGGAACTGCGTCGACTACGACACTTTGGGGAACGAGTACCCACTATGCCACAACGAGCCATGCCTGTCCCAGTGTGAAGCTGCGCACAGGCACACTTAGGATGAGAGCACTAGAGTGCCTGGCAAAGAAGAAATATCCAGGCTATAGAATCTGATGAAAGTATGAGGGGTGGCCCATCCTGCTGCATCGCACACTTCTTGGATCGGGGCCCCTCAAAGGAGGGCTCTAGAGGATGCCATGCCTCTGGTTGAATGAGCCCTCACGGCCAAAGGTGAAGGCAAGCTGCGCACCTGATAGGCCATAGAGATAGCCTGAACGACCCAGTTACTGGTGGTCTGTTTGGATGCGGGAAGCCCCTTCTTGGGCGACCCGAAGCACACAAGCAACTGGTCTGGAAGCCATGAAGAAGACCTCTGGACATATATCTTGAGATCTCTGACAGGGCAGAGCAAATTAAGTCTTTCTTCATCCGCCGTCACGTGAGGTGGAGGATGAAAGCCTGCAGAACCGTAGGCTGTGCCACATTAGATGGCACTTTAGGCACATAGCCCGGCCTGGGATGCAAGATAGCCTTAATGTTGCCTGGAGCAAACTTCAGGCACCCATGAGATATAGAGAGCGTCTGAATGTCTCCTACTCAGAGAAGTTATGGCTAATAAAAAAGCTACCTTGAGGGAAAGGTTCTTGGCCTCAGCCGACTCCAGAGGTTCGAAGGGGGCCTCGACCAGCCCTTCGAGAACCACTGCCAGGTCCCATGTGGGAACTCTGGTACGAGCCGCAGGTCTCATCCTCCGAGCCCCACGGAGGAAATGTACAACCAGCTGATGTCTCCCGAGAGGCCCATCACCCAGAGGAGTGTGGAAAGCTGCAATGGCAGCCACGTACACCTTGAGTGTGGACCAGCCACATTCCACTTTAGGCCGTACAATCTCCTTGCGGAAGGAGCTCTGGAACTGAGTATGGTCTCAACCACTCCAGCCGACAGGCCAGCCTCTAGGTACTGAGCCCACTCAGGGGCCAGGCCCAAAGTTTCCACAGGTCTGGTCGAGGGTGAACATTGAGCCCCCGGCCTGTGGAAGCAGATCCCTCCTCAGAGAGATCTGCCAAGGCTGGCCTGCCAAGAGTGCTATGATGTCTGAAAACCATACCGGGCCATTACGGGGCAACTAGAAGTAGACTAGTGAGCATCTTGAACCTGAATCTCCTCAGAGACCGATTCAAATGCCTTCGATCTAAAATTGGCGCAACCCTCCATCCTTCTTGAGAACTATGAAGAGCTGCTTTAGAACCCGGACTCCCTGTCCGGAGGAGGAACACGCTGTATGGCCTCCTTTACCACCAGGGAGTTTACTTCCTGTTCCAATACCCAACCCTGCAGTGGGTCATCTGCAGTCCACACCAACCCGTGTAATTTCGGTGGGTGGAATCAAAATGCAGCCTGTAACCCTTCTCTATTGTGCTCAGGACCCAAGGAGAAATATTTGGCTGGTCTTACCATGCTTTGAAATATTCTACTAAGGGAACCAGCCTCTCAAGACTGATTTTGGGTATTATTCAAGATTCGTCTCGATCCCTTGAAGCGGCTCTCCGGCAGGGTTTGGTCAAAACGATTCTCGATGTGCGAGCGCTGCCTGGCCGCAAGCCTGTGGGGCAGACAGAGCAGCATGCGTTGACTGGAAACTGTGTCCCGAAGCGCACTTAACGGCGGTTAAGTGTATAAATATTACGTGTTTAGTCTAATTCATTGATTTCCTGAGGGCTTCCCTGAGGGGAGGCTCTTTCGGTTTCGTTCTCGACACCCTGAAGCGGAGGACCGGCAGGAAAAAAATCGAAAATGATTTTCGATGTGCCGAAGGAACACTGCATGGCCGCAAGCCTGTTGGGGCAGACAAAGCAGCATGCGTTCGCAGCTCATCATTTTAATTTCTCAAAATTAAATGCAGCCATAAACACTGGATAAGTGAAACATGGTCTTCTTAAAGTCAGATAATATTTTATCATTTTAATTTCTTAAAATTAAATGCAGCCATAATTACCAGACAATAATGTTTTAATGTGTTATACGGTCTCGTAATCTACACGCTGCCGAGGCACGCTGCCTCGATTCGAGTCATTACAATATATTTGGCTTTCATACCTCAAGAAGAAAGTCAACAGGTGTGAGGCTGAAACATCCGACAGCGCACGGATATACACGTCGAGATATTTCTCAATGAACAGCTGCCAGCACCCTCAGGAGCTGACTGTGAATCTGATTGCAGAATCTTATTACTCCACACAGAATCTTATTACAGAGTAGACCCGTAATCTACGCGCTGCCTTGACAAACGCGAGATCCGAGCACCTATAGATTCTGTATTGCAATGCAGACCTTTAATCTACGCGCTGCCTCGACAAGGCGAGATCCCAGTCACAGAATCTTTATTGCAGAGTAGACCCGTAATCTACGCGCTGCCTCGGCAAATGCGAGATCCGAGCCACTAGATTCTGTATTGCAATGCAGACCTTTAATCTACGCGCTGCGAGATCCCAGTCATAGAATCTTTATTGCAGAGTAGACCCGTTTTCAAAAGTTTGCATTTTTAGGCACCCAAAACGCCGTTGTCATGTAAACGAATTGGAAAGGCAAACTTGAATCTCTAAAATGAATCTAAGGGTATGTTTACACAATTATCAAAATAATCCCCATTCACACGGATCTGCGAACATGATGTCTTGCACATGAATATTACGTGTTTACTCTATAGTGTTTTTTCACCATCTAATGGCCTGGCAGCAGAAAACAGCGTTTTTAGTCATTTTCGCGGATCCGTGTGAATGGGGATTATTTTGATAATTGTGTAAACATACCCTTAGATTCATTTTCATGGACTTTTAGTTTGTATTCATCAGTTGCCTGTTTCCTTTGTTCAAGTTTCCCGCTGTGGTGTGATTATTATGTGTTTGTTATGGGCCTCTTTAAGAGACAGAGGCTGGGGCTGGAGGAACCGGGAGATGTGATGGTGAGGAGGTTGAGCAATTTAACACGTTCAATGGGCCTGATCTCTTTTGTTTAATAACGCGACATGGTTTCAGAAGTACAGCGAGAATAGACGCTAAAAAGAGAAGAGGGGCGAGATAGAGAGAGCAGGAAAAGGTCTGCGGTAGTTGATCGATCAGCATGAGCGAGGACGACTCGGGACACGCAGTGGCGCAGCAACAACTGCAGCCGGGTCTAAGCATTAACCTCACCAAATTAAATGAGGCTGTATGTAGGGAGAAGTACATTTTGTACTTCTGTAGAGCAGACTCTCTGACAGCTGGACGGGGCCAAAGTCTTCAGCAAATTGGACGCAAACATGGGGTTCTGGCAGATTCCACTGTCGGACCAATCAGCTAAATACACAACATTTATAACCCAATTTGGAAGATTTTTTTTCAGAAGGACTGTCTGTTGTGCTGTGCCATATGGACGATGTGCTCATCTGGGGTGAGTCTCAGCCTCAGCATGATGAGAGACTACACACAGTGTTAGCTAGGATTGAAAAACTGGCATCAAACTGAACTTGGAGAAGTGTGAGTTGAGCAGACAGGAGGTCAAGTTTCTGGCTCATATTATTTTTGAAAGTGGAATAAGACCTGATCCAGACAAGACTAGAGCGGTGCTGGAGATGAAAGAGCCATCCAACATCAGTGAAGTCCGCAGCTTCCTCGGTATGGTAAACCAATTAGGTAAATTCATACTATGCTTTGCAGAGAAGGACAGGCCGTTGAGGGACCTTCTGTCAAAAAGAAAGCACTGGTGTTTTACTCAGTTTTTACCTACCACTGGGTAGAGCCCAGCAATAGGCCTTCAGTTAACTCAAACATGAGCTTTCATCCAATAGCTTTATACAACCCGAACAAAGAACTGAAACTGTCTGCTGATGCATCATCATATGGTCTTGGTGCTGTGCTCGCACGCTCGTACCTTTTACCAATCCATCAAACATCTGAGGTGAGTATCAGTCAGTCAAACAAACACGGTGAGTCATGTCATCTTCTCCTCTTATTGTCACTTGCACTTCATGTAACATGTATAGCATAGCCTTCTCTGTCACCACAGGATTTACATGTGATAAATGCAGGGAGATAGTCAGGCTGACGGAGAAGATTTCAGAACTAGAGACACGCATCCAAACTTTAATTGAGGTTAATTGTAAGAGTGCAAGGGCTTTATGTACTACGATTAGCTTATTAGCTTAGCTACGATTAGCTGAACATTGTTCAGTTCCGGCTGTAGTACAGCCCATGCAGCAGGGCAATTGGGTGACGGTGAGAAGGTGTAGTCGCGGGAAAAAACACTGCTCTTCCGTTCCGATTACAACATTAAACAGATTATCCCTACTCAGTGAAACACCCACTGAGAATCCTGTTGAATGTGCCCTAGTTATTGGCGTTTCTATTACACGGAACGTGAAAATAGAGACACCAGCCACCATAGTCACATGTTTGTCGGGAGCCAGAGCGCCTGACATCAAAGCAAATTTAAAAGTGCTGGCTAATGCTAATCGTAAATTCTCTAAGATTATTATTCATGTCGGCACTAATGATGTTCGACTTCGCCATTCGGAGATCACTAAAATTAACGTTAAAGAGGTGTGTGAACTCGTAAGTACAATGTCAGGCACTGTAATTTACTCTGGCCCCCTTCCTATTCGAAGGAGTGATGAGATAGTTAGTAGACTGTCCTCACTCAATGGCTGGCTGTCTAAGTGGTGCCCGCAAAATAATATAGAATTCATAGACAATTGGAAAAGTTTTTGGGGCAGACCTGACCTGTTGAAAAGAGATGGTATTCATCCCTCCTGGGATGGTGCTGTTCTGCTCTCTAGTAATATGGCACATTACACGATTACGGTTATAAATATGAACCTCGTATGAAAGGCAAAGGGGAGGTGTTGCTGTAATTTATAGTAATTTTTTCAGAATTAATAAGAAGTCTAGTTTCAAATATAATTCATTTGAAGTGTCGGTGCTAAATATAACAATATCTAGTTTAAATGATAAATCACATTTAAGATTTGTGCTGGCTACTGTATACAGGCCACCAGGACACCATACAGACTTTATCAAAGAATTTGCTGACTTTCTATCAGAGTTAGTACTGGCTGCAGATAAAGTCCTAATTGTTGGTGATTTTAATATACATGTAGATAACGAAAAAGATGCATTGGGATTGGCATTTAAAGACATTCTAAACTCTATTGGAGTTAGACAACACGTGTCAGGACCTACTCATTGTCGTAATCATACTCTAGATCTAATATTATCACATGGAATCAATGTTGATGCCATTGAAATTCTGCAGCAGTACGATGACATCTCAGATCATTATCTAGTCTTGTGTAAACTTCATTTAGCCAAGGCTGCAAAGCCGACTCCGTGTTACAAATATGTTAGACCTATCACTTCTGCCACTAAAGATTGCTTTATTAATAATCTTCCTGATCAGTTTCATCACTCAGCATCCCAGATAGCTTAGAAGAACTCGATATTGCGACAGAAACTTTTAACTCTCTCTTTTCCAGCACTTTAGACACAGTTGCTCCTTTGCGCTTAAAGAAGATTAAAGAAAATAGTCCAACGCCATGGTACAACGAGCACACTCAGGCCCTTAAGAGAGCAGCCAGAAAAATGGAGCGAAATTGGAAGAAAACAAAACTAGAGGTATTTCGCATTTCATGGAAAGAGAGCACGATTGCATACAGAGAGGCCTTAAAAACTGCTAGATCTGCTTATTTTTCAACCCTATTAGAAGAAAATTGTCATGTATTTGTCTCTTGTTTTGTGTGCAGACACATGGCCGGTTGTTTTGGGCTAGGTGTTTGCATTGTCTTGTTTTACCTCGTTTCCTTGTTAGTTAATGTTGTATCAGTGTCACCTGTGATTGTGATCACGTATCCTTACCACACCCCTTGTTCCCTCGTTAGTATTGATGTTCATCAGTGTCAACTGTACATTTGTGATTGTGTTCTATGTAAGCTTTCGGTGTTTGTTCCTCAGTGGTGGTTCGTCTTGTTAACATTCGGTTCTGTGAGTACTGTGATCTGTCTGTGAATGTTCCAGTTCCGTTTTATTGTCAAGTCTAGTTATTGTCTTAGTTACTGTTTGTTTGCCCCATCGTGGGTCTTTGTTTTCCGGTTATAAATAAACCGTGTTTTGTGAAAGTTTCTGTCTGCGCTTGGGTTCTATTTAGCGTAACGAGACAAAAATAAACAAAACCCTAGGTATTTATTTGAAACCGTGGCTAAACTAACGAAAAATAAAGCTTCAAGCCCAGATGTTTCCGAGCAGCACAGCAGTAATGACTTTATGAACTTTTTTACTTACAAGATTGACAATATCAGGGAGAAAATTGTAACTATGCAACCGTCTACTACAGTATCGCATCAGACAGTGCAGTGTAGTCTAACTGACGAAAAATTTGATTCATTCATTGCTATAGGAGAGGGTGAATTTTATAAACTCGTTAAATCATCTAAATCGACAACATGTATGTTAGACCCTATACCGACTAAACTATTGAAAGAGATGCTTCCAGAGGTCATAGATCCTCTTCTTAATATCATTAATTCATCTTTGTCATTAGGATACATACCAAAAACTTTTAAGCTGGCTATGATTAAACCGCTTGTTAAAAAAAAACGCAACTTGATCCTACAGAATTAGTCAATTACAGGCTGATCTCGAATCTACCTTTTCTGTCAAAGATACTAGAAAAGGCAGTATCCTCACAACTATGTTCCTTTTTAGAAAGAAATGGTATCTGTGAGAATTTTCAATCAGGATTTAGACCGTATCATAGTACTGAAACAGCTCTCATTAGAGTCACAAATGATTTGCTCTTATCATCCGATCGTGGTTGTATCTCTCTATTAGTGCTTCTCGATCTTAGTGCTGCATTTGACACTATCGACCACAACATTCTTTTAAATAGACTCGAAAATTATGTTGGCATTAGTGGAATTGCACTAGCATGGTTTAAATCATACTTATCTGACCGTTATCAGTTTGTAGCAGTAAATGAAGAGATGTCTTATCGGTCAAAAGTTCAGTATGGTGTACCACAAGGCTCAGTACTAGGACCGTTGCTGTTCACTCTGTACATGCTACCCTTAGGAGATATCATTAAGAAGCATGGCATTAGTTTTCACTGTTATGCTGATGATACTCAGCTCTATATTTCTTCATGCCCTGATGAAATTTACCAATCCACAAAATTAACGGAATGCATAGCTGATATAAAAAACTGGATGACTAGTAATTTCCTACTACTTAATTCTGAAAAAAAAGAGATTCTAATTATTGGACAAAAAACTTCCTCACATAATAACCTAGAATACTGTCTAACACTTGGTGGCTGCTCTGTCAAGTCCTCGTCGTCGGTTAGGAACCTGGGTGTGCTCTTTGATACCAATCTTTCATTTGAAAGTCACGTGTCTAGTATCTGTAAAACTGCATTTTTTATCTTAAAAATATATCTAAATTACGTCATATGCTCTCAATGAAAAATGCAGAACAATTGGTTCATGTGTTCATGACATCAAGGCTAGATTATTGTAATGCTCTACTGGGTGGTTGCCCTGCACGTTTAATACATAAACTACAGCAGGTCCAAAATGCAGCCGCTAGAGTTCTTACCAGAACCAGGAAGTATGACCATATTAGCCCGGTTCTGTCAACACTGCATTGGCTCCCTATTAAACATCGTATAAATTTTAAAATATTGCTGATTACTTACAAAGCACTAAATGGTTTAGCTCCCCTGTACTTGAGCGAGCTCTTAACGAGGAGGAGCCAGGGCGGGAACAGACACCGAACTTGAGACCAACAACAGTCAGTCACTCTTCAACATGGCCGATCAGGAAGTCCTTTCCAGACTACTTTCCAGAGTGACTTATGCTCTGGAACACCCGCTTCTGGACATTGAATACTTGCAATTTATTTGCCGTCAAGAAATGACTTTGATTACTGCCATGTCAGCAAACATTGGGATTTCACAGGACTTGGTCAGAGGTTTGATGGACTTGGATTCACTTATTCAGCAGCACAAGGAAGGTCAGCAGGTGACAACTTTAGTGGAGATTGAAAGACCACAAGGATGTGGACGTCCAAGAATCCATTTATCAAGAGACAGACTAATCCACTTTCTGAAGCTTGGATTATCCAAGGAAACCATCATTTTAGGTGTCTCTCGTACAACTATCCATCGTCGGATGAGAGAATGTGATTTGTCAGTCACATCCCTCTACAGCAGCTGCACAGATGAATAACTTGATTCATTGGTGACTGAAATCAAAAGCACAATGCCAAACATTGGGTACAGGATTGTCAGAGGAGCGCTCATTGCCAAAGGACATAGAGTACAGTGGGACAGGATTCGTGCATCTATGCATCGTGTTGATGGTCTTGGTGTTCTCTCACGGATGTCCCAGCTTGGTTGTGTTGCCCGGCAAACTTATACTGTACCATACCCCAAGTATCTTGTACATATAGATACAATAAGCTCATAAGGTAATGTAAATTTCATTTTTTTTAGAATGCATATTTTTATGTCAAATGTGATGTATGAGCAAATGTAATTAACATTCAGTTACCAAAATATGGAACATGCCGTTTTTAGACATGCATTATGTGGATATACAGGTGTCTATTTCTAGGGCTAAAGGGAAAGCTAATATGATGACAAATACTTCAGTGATATTATCCTTTTGTCATGCAACATGCTTTTGCTCTGATGTTTTCTCCATCAAATTAGATACAGCATGGTTATCTTTGGGGGTGTGGATGGATATTCAAGAAAGGTAAGACATTTAAACCTACTTTGTATAGAATCCGTTTGTAGGAAGAACTGTAATATAAATGAACTGTATTATAAATATATATTAAAAAACAGTCACTGTAGGAAAATGATTTGGCATCATTTTGTGCATTTTATATTCTTTCAAAAAATAATGTTTGCCACAATGGGTGATTATTTGTTTTTCAGATCATGTATTTACACATTGCAGAGAATAACCATTCTGAAACAACTCTTAGATTTTTCGAAGAGGCATGTAGCAGCCATTTATACATGCACCTTTTCTTGATAGGTTAACATTGCAATTACTTATTCTAGCCACTTGGTGGGAGTGTTGCACTGGGTGTGACACGTCACGTTAGGTATATTAACAGGTGTGGCAATCAATTAGGAAAGGTGTGGATGGCGAGGAACACACGGTTCTTACCGTAGCTGTGAGCACTTTACCAACAGCACTTTATTACTTAGCACTGGGTGAAGTACCATTTTATGTGAATTATCCCTTTTTTACTTTTATAATAAATGGGAACAACACCCAAAGAGATCTAATGTTTGGACTCAGGATTTATCTGCTACGAGTTGAGAACACCATGCCATCTATGCCGAGGCTTATAGGATAGCCTCCACACAGTAAGAACCGGTTCCTTTCTGTTTTGGATGTACACTTCTGAACTGGACAGGAGTGTCCTGATCGTTTGGATATTGAAAGGATTGCCCATCTTATTGGATTGCTTACCTGTCGCGGAGCTTGGAAGTCATAATTGAAACATCTGTAAGTCCTCACGCAGACTACAATCACGGAATGCTGGTGGGTACAGTTTCATATATTTCTGCTGATGGAATTGGAAAAAGGTGGACTCTCGAAATTGAAATGAAAGACTGTTTCAGTGTTGTTGCTTCGGGAAATCAAAAGTGCTGTGTTGTGCGTGCTGTTGGTTGCCTCTGCATAAGTAAAGTTAATTGTGCTGTTTTCATTGAGCGCTTTGAACTTGACGCGCTTAATGCATAAAGATGATTGGAGAGGAAGAAACCTTGCTCGATAGAGCCAACATTGCTTCTGTGGCTACAGACGAAAATTATATTTCTGATAAGTCTAGTGTTGTCGTTGATGACTCAGGGAAACGCACAAGAAAATTAACGGCTAAGGGATTTACAATGCTGTTTGAAAATCTGCAAAAAAATCGGAAATCCCAACTTAAGCAAGCTAATAAAATTAAGCAAAGGATTAATGAGGTTCTTGCTGGGGAAAGGACATCTCAAACTGTGTTTGCTGTGAAGGAATGTCTAAGCAAATATATCACGTTGTGTAAAGAGACTTTAGAAACTCAAACTACTTTGCTGGAAATGCCTATGCCAGACTCCGAACACGACAAGCAACAATATTGGCTCGCACAGAAAATAGAGGAAATGAATACATTTGAGAATGATGTGAAGAAATGGTTGGCCAATGACGATGAGAATCTTGATGTGCTGTCTATAATAAATTCTGACATAAGGCCTGAAGATAGTATATCCAATGTTTCAAGTAAAGGGTTAAAAAATACAGATCATTCTTCTGTCCATTCAAAGGCTTCCAGTATTATTTCTGCATGTTTAGAGGCAAAGGCTGAAAGGGCTGCACTTTTACAATCTGCAGCTGCTTTGAGAAAAATGCATGATATTGACGCTGAAGAAGAAGCCCTTCAAATAGAAAAAGCAAAGCTGAAAAGGGAACAGCTAGAGGTTGAGGCCAAGTTGGCTGTTGCTACAGCTAGATTGTCTGTGTTTGAAAATGTGTGTGGTGGTGAAGATGTGGAGGATAATGGAGAGGATGCCATGAATGCCTATCTTCATGCTCATTTGAAATCACAAACATCAAGTTGTTTGAACACCGCTCCTGTCTTACAACTTCCTAAAACTGTCTCTTTCCAACAGGACCATTCTCTGCCATTGGCTGTACGGCCTAAAGGAAGGCTGCACATTTCACAAGCCCAGTCTTTATTAAGGTCTGATAATCCTTTTCCTTCAGTGTCCTATGCACCATCTTCTCACAGGTCTGAAGTGCAGGGCAATGTCCTTGGAACCAGACCTACTAATGTTGCACCAGCCGGACCTCAGCCGTCGATCTCACATGGGAGTCGGCCTACCCACATGCATTGGTCGGATGTACAGGGAAATGGATCCAGATTTACCAGTGCTTTGACCGCAGGATTTTCGCCACTGACCACACAAGGGAGTATACGTATGCAGTCACAGTCGCATCATTGCTCTCTTGATAATGTTCAACACCCTACTCTGTATGAGCTTATGCAACAGCAAACTAACATCATTGCTCAGTTGGTTCAGAATCAAGCCTTAGCCTCTCTTCCGCCACGAACTATCCCACAGTTTGATGGCGATCCACTTAAATATGCTGCTTTTATTAGAGCTTTCGAGCAAGCTATTGAAAGGAAAACTACAAATAAACAAGAATGTCTTTATTACCTTGAGCAATATACCAGAGGGCAGCCAAGAGAACTGGTTCGGAGTTGCTATAACATGGCTCTTGGGCAGGGCTATGAGAGAGCAAAGAATCTATTAAAAGAACATTTTGGAAATGAAACGAAAATTGCTGTAGCTTATATGGAGAAGGCTATGACGTGGCCTACGATGAGGGTTGATGACATTAATGCTCTGCAGTCTTTTTCAATCTTCTTAAGGAACTGTTGCAATGTCATGGAAGATTTACAGCATATGGAGGAGATGAATGTGCCATCCAATCTCCGCCTGATAATGATGAAGTTGCCATATAGACTGAGGGAAAAATGGAGGTCTGTCGCCTGGGAGCTACAGGAGCGCCGTGGTTATAGAGCTATGTTCCCAGACTTTGTGGCCTTTATTGAGCGT
Source organism: Gila robusta (assembly GCA_030770095.1). Classification (NCBI taxonomy): domain Eukaryota; kingdom Metazoa; phylum Chordata; class Actinopteri; order Cypriniformes; family Leuciscidae; genus Gila; species Gila robusta. The sequence continues at coordinate 36,505 of JAVALU010002119.1, read as the reverse complement.
CAGGTAAAGATTCTGTCTGATCCTCTCTTTGGTGACCTACAGGGTACGCCACCAGACCCTTCCTCTAAACCCAAGAGTAGATATACCAGAAGAGGCCAAGCTACTGTTGCTGCCATCAATACTGCCTCAGGACCAACCACAGCATGGTACCAACAGTGCAGAGGACCAGCTTCACAAAAGAATGATGAAGAGTCATGCTGTGTGTGTAAGAGCCAGCATTCAGTGGAGAAGTGTTCACAGCTTGATGATGACACACAGGGAGAAATTGTAGGCTTTGAAAGTAGGCAGAGTGTGTTTCAGCTGTCTGAGGAGAGGTCATTTGAGCAGGGAATGTGACAAGCCTTTGACATGTGATATATGTAAGCACAAACATCCAACTGTCCTACACATTGAATCTAAAACACAGGAAGTGTCAGTCAATAATGCATCTGTGTCATTGGAGACATGTGGCCATACTGGGGATGGAAGTGATGAATGTGTTCTCGCTATTGTGCCTGTACAGGTGAAGGCCAAGTCCGGGAGCACAATTATGAACACCTATGCCTTTCTAGACCCGGGGAGTTCAGCTTCTTTCTGTACCCAACATCTCATGAGAAAACTGAACCTTTCAGGAGTCAAGACTAGCATTCTTCTTCGTACTCTTGGCCAAGAGAGGTCTGTAGACACATTCTTGCTTAGTGGTCTCGAGGTTTCTGGCTTGAATGAAGAAAACTTCCTGGACTTACCTGAAGTCTACACTCAGAGGACCATGCCTGTGAGTAGAAATAACATTCTCACTCAAAAGGACCTAGAGGGATGGAAATACCTCAAAGGCATTGCAGTTCCCAGTTTTGAGGCAGAGGTGGAATTACTGATAGGCACCAATGCGTCGAAGCTCATGGAACCATGGGAAATAATAAATAGCCAAGGCGAAGGACCATATGCTGTTAAGACTCTACTGGGGTGGGTCGTGAATGGTCCGCTGAGAGGAGGTGATCCGCGCAAAGGCAAGATGAGCCATTCTGCTGTCACTGCTAATAGGATCTGTCGCCAGGCTACAAGACTTATTAGTTGCCCAATACAATCAGGATTTTAATGAAAAATTAGACGGGGTGTACCATCCGAAAAAGAAAAGTCCCACTACAGACAGGAATGGCTCTGTTATAAGTCAGGAACAAAACCAGTCTAAAGCTGCTAGGAAGTTCCGTTTGCCGGTCCGTGAAACCTGTGTGACGAGCCTTAAGACTGTGTACCCGCTGGAGAAACTTGTAGCGAATCAACAGCTTTTCCACAACACCTGTTTCTGCTGTGCCTACTGCAACACTAAACTCAGTTTGGTGAACTATGCTTCTTTGCACAACAACGTCTACTGTAAGCCACACTACTGCCAGCTGTTTAAAGCCAAGGTCAACTATGACGAGGGTTTCGGCCACCGACCCCATAAGGAGCTTTGGGAGACTGGAGGAGAAGGAGCCGAGGAGCAAGTGAAGCTCTCACCTCAAGAAACAACCTCCAGCCCAACAGTAGTGGAGTCTCCACTGGTAAAGGTTAATGTGCTTGCGGCCACTTTAGAGAGCCGAAAACAGGTCGCCTCTGAGAGGGTAGAGAAGCCGCTGGAGACGGGACGACTCAAGATATCCTGGCCTCCACAGTCAGAAGGGGATGAGAGCGCGACCCATGTGTGTGGAGCCACTGACGGCAGTGGCATCAAACCCATCCGCCCGAAATGGCCTCCAGAGGGCGTCTATGTATCAAGCAACTCAGACCAATCTGATTTTCCAAAGCTTCGTAGGAGCGTCTCTCTCAAGGAGAGAAGCAAACCGTTTTCCATCTTCAGCTCTGCACAGGTCACTCAGCCCAACAAAAGATGCCAAAGATCTCCTTCAAATAAGAAGCCAGAATACTCTGAGGAAATGTCACCCGTTTCTTCCACCACAGACACGCTGATCTCTTCCGAGGTCATGACTGAACACAACCAATCAGAAGAGGAGGAGGAACAGGGTGAGACCAATGAGGAAAGGATGGAACAGGAGGAGAAAGTGGATGTCCTAAGCTCAAGAGAAGAAGATTTCACTTAGATTAGCATTGCAAAAATGACTCCTTTATTTTAAAATAGGTAATTTGGGTTATTGTGGTTAAAGTAAATATTCACAATTATGGGGCCGGTGTGTAGGAGCCATTTATACATGCACCTTTTCTTGATAGGTTAACATTGCAATTACTTATTCTAGCCACTTGGTGGGAGTGTTGCACTGGGTGTGACACGTCACGTTAGGTATATTAACAGGTGTGGCAATCAATTAGGAAAGGTGTGGATGGCGAGGAACACACGGTTCTTACCGTAGCCGTGAGCACTTTACCAACAGCACGAAAGCACTTTATTACTTAGCACTGGGTGAAGTACCATTTTATGTGAATTATCCCTTTTTTACTTTTATAATAAACGGGAACAACACCCAAAGAGAGCTAATGTTTGGACTCAGGATTTATCTGCTACGAGTTGAGAACACCATGCCATCTATGCCGAGGCTTATAGGATAGCCTCCACAAGGCAGTAGAGGAGTTTGGTTTTCCCTTAAGGTAATGTTTTATAACCCACAAATTTAACAAAGTCTAAATTGTAAATCTTATCAGTAACACTGTACATTTTGCCCCTTAGAACTGTTGTTTTATTTTTTTTTCGTGATACCAATCACTTAAAAAGCCTGTGCAATTTCATTGTGATGTTTGGGGTTACTTGAATGGAATGTTAAAAATAGACAATTTATATATTTATTTATTTTAGTTGACGGTGTCATTTAATTTGAACCTGTTTGCAATTTCTAAGAGTCCATTTTTAAAATGTATTTACAGAGTACGAGGAGATCATGGAGGAGAAAATGTAGGAGTGGCGTGGCTGATGTTTTTAATGCAAGGGACAGAGAATGCAAGCTTCATTGCTGGCAAGAGTGTGCACAATCAGAGGTAAATGTACCACAGCCCTACTTGGCATCATTTATTGGGGTGATGGTTAAACTCAACATCATTTTCAGTGTACATGTGAATTTTTCACTATGTAGCTCATAATGTAATCACTGCACATTATGTAATAAGTAATTAAGTAACTAATAAGTTACTAATAAGTATTGTTATTGTAATAAAATGTTCATAATGTAATACTTTTCTCAAAGCGTAATAAAATCTTGACATTACATTATGAGTTGGTACACACCATGTCAGTCATTTTTATACATGCTGTTTCATCAGGATTGAACGCCTCTGGCGGGATGTTCGAATGTGTGTCACCACTGTGTACTACAACATTTTACATCATCTTGAGGACTGTGGCTTTCTTGATCTAAGCAACTTCACCCACCTCTTCTGCTGTCATTGTTTTTTTACCTTGCATACAAGCTAGCCTTGATGCTTTCAGGGATGCATGTGTAACAGGTTAAAGAAAGATAAATATTATTAATATTATTAAATATTATAACCTTTCATTTTCTGTTTTGTATGTGAGTTTGTTTCACCAAAATCTTGTATTGTTCAGTTATTTCTTGGTAGCTTATAGGTATAGAGGGAATGCACGTGACGTCACCGTTGGCCGGAGTGACTGCGGTTACGCCCACAAGTGGCAAAAAGACTGAGCGGCAGCATTGGTTTTCAGCGTGAATGCTGCGGAAAAACACACAAAACGCGTCTAAAACGGGAAAGAGCTTTGAGACTGACTGTACAACTAGATTTGACAAGAAATATGAGGTATATTTTTACAGACTACCGAAAGCAACAGAACAGAGAAGCAAATAGATCGCTGCAATTCATAGAAACAACTGGACTCTAGGCAGCGAAAGGTGGATTTGCAGTTATCATTTTTGTGTCAATATGCTGAATTTAGTGGTAAAATCATTCTCTATATATTGTATTGTTATATATTGCAGTGACAACTCATCAATCAAATATTTACCACTGTATATTCTGTATAATTTGACATTTTTAAATAAACACTGACAAAAAACTATACAAGTTTTAAGTCTAGACGATATGATGATATATATAACATTGATATAAGTGATCACCTGGATTTAGACCTGCCTATATTGTATTTAAATAAAGCGTTCACAGGCAAATTTGCTGTATGTATTTCCCTGGTGTCGAAATCAGGCACATATAAATGTCAGGAAACACGATTCCTGGCTGCATGTTAATATCCATGGATCACTGGATCTTTAGTAAGTTGTAAGGAACACTATATTAAGTCCAATCTTTAGTTTAAACTGATAATCGTTTGTTTTACTTGCGTTTTCGCAGTTTCCCCCATTAAATCCAGTCACGCAGCAGCTCTTTTGCCACTCAGTCCGGCTGAGGGGGGCGTGTTCCGGCGGGAAAGTGACGTTAATGCATTCCCTCTATTAGGAGAGTTATTTGTTGTGTAAGTGCGCCCTCTATTGGATAGAGGCTAGAGTGGTGGCTATATACTGAATTTTCGCGTTCTTTTCTCAGTCTGCATTCGATTTGACTGAGAGAGGTACGTATTTACATCAGTGCAATGTAAACTTGACGTATACCTGTTGTAACTTTAGTTTAAGTGCACATAGTAATTTGTACGTGTATTTTTATGATGAGTGCACATACATTTAGTCGAGATGAGTTGAGAACTTTTCTGTTTTGAGAGCATAAGAAATTGCTAACATAGCTAACCTCGTGTTTTGTTTTGCTGTATGCTAGCGCTCGCTATTCTATCTTCTCTTGATGTAGCCCACGTTTCAGTTGTCCTTTTTCTTATGTTAGGCTGATTCTGATGGATAGAATCCTGATCTTTTGCTCTCTTTGGAATTGTACAGGTATGTACTCCCAATACCAGGTTTAGAATATAGGCCTAATGTGATCATTTGAAAGTTTTCTTGTGTTGATCGATGTTCAATGGCACTGAACAGCCTAAATGTAAAGCATGTACATTTTGCTTCATGCATATTACTGTATGTATTATTGGAAAAAGCTTAAAGCCCATAGTCAATAACAGAAATGACATGCAATATGACACATACACATGATGTACACAAGCTTAATGCAATATGTTTATTTTCTAATTATTTTTCTGTATTTTATTTTATGATTTTTGAAATGTGATTAAATGCTGAGTCTGCATTCGATTTGACTGAGAGAGGCTGATTCTGATGGATAGAATCCTGATCTTTTGCTCTCTTTGGAATTGTACAGAATTGTGCAGAATAAAGTGTCTTGAGGAACGTCAGCGTCTTGTCATCAGTGCACCAGAACACAACGCAGTAGTCGGTGAAGTGCAGAAAGAGCCGGCTACACATGGGATAACCATTCCATGGGGACAGAGGGCAACCTAATCCCAAATCAGCTATGGGAGACTGGCCAGTATCAGAATCCAATAAGTAACCCTGAGGTAATTATTTCCTCTTACAGTGCATTCTTGGTTTTGATTTCTTAGTCTTTTTTCCCCTACTAGACAGAGGGAAACCCTACAATTGTTCTGTTACTGATTTATTGTGGTAGAAATGTCTTTGTTTAAAATAGGGGTGCCCAATCCTGTTCCTGGAGATCTACCTTCCTGCAAGTTCCACCCCTAATCAAACACACCTGAACCAGCTAATAAAGATCTTCAGGAACACTCATAGTTACAGACAAGTGTGTTGGAATTGAACACTGCAAGAAAGTAGATCTCCAGGAACAAGACTGTGCACCCCTGGTTTAAAATGACCAGAACCACATTTATGATTTTTCTGTTTACCTTTAGATGCAGTATTCTGATTCTGCTGCAGTTGAACAAGAGAGTGGAGATGCTGAAGACATTCACTTTGGGGTCAACGTGCCTGCAATTCAGAGGCCGCAACTCACACATGAGCAAATTGAGCAGCTTGTGTCACAAATTGACCCACTGCAAGAGTCTGATTCATTTGGAGTTGACATATACCTCCAGACTCTCACATATGTACAGACTTTGGTTGAAGAAAGGGTAATTTGAAGGGTTTTTTTCTACAGTTGTACTTTTTGTCCTTTTATCATGAATGTAAAAGCAGTTTCTTTGAGTCCTTTGGCCAGGGTAGATTCATCAGATGACAGCAAGGTTGTAAAATGTCCAGATACCCATTGTATTTTACTACATTTGTAAATGTATATGTAGTTGTATATAAAGTACAATCTATCCAAAGACCTTAAGACTGGTGTAAAGAATTTTGATATATGTAAAATAAAGACTAAGACTTTGGAAGAACAAGAAATTTATTGAAAATGTTATTTCTTGAAGTAGTTTTATTTAAATGACTAATGGTAGACAATGAAAATCTCAAATGTAAATGAGTCAAATTAATAACTCCCCTATGTGCAAGGAAACATTTCTAACAGGTGCCTACAAAAAGAACTGTAGATATGTGAATGACTCCTTACACTTATTGAAGAACGTAAGAACGTGCGTCTGGACTTAACTGAGTCTAAATCCAGTAGATGCTGTGTTTGCACAAGATTTTAAATTGCTTATGTAGACAGCAAAAATCTCAAACCTAAATTAAGCACGCAAATTGAAATATACGTTATAATTTACAACCCACAGATGTCAAAATTACCCTGTAACTACATTGCACAAGAACATATTTTGCCAGAAATGTGATAAAACTTTTATATACAACAGATGTACAATTTTTGCCTGGAATATATTAACAGAATAGGTACCTGTTAGTTTTAAAATAATTACATTATAAATAATTTGCTTGTATATCTGGTTGTACCCCTTTATTACCCAAAACTTAACATATTGTTCCCTTATACCTACATGGAGGTACACTATAATTACAGAAACGTACACCGTAATTTCGGTTTACTTACGAAGTTCTTTGCAGGTTGTATATCTGCTTATTACCCCTTTATTACCCAAAACTTAACATATTGTTCCCTTATACCTACACGGAAGTACACTATAATTACAAAAACGTACACCGTAATTTCAGTTTACTTGCGCAGTTGTTTGCGGGTCATAATATAAAGTGTTACCGGAAGGTCTTACGGGTTTTGAACGACATGAGGGTGAGTAATTAATGACAGAAATTAAATGTTTTGGGTGAACTAACCCTTTAAAAATAGTCTTACAATGAACAATACTTTTACAGAATTATTGTAATTAAATGAAGAATTAATGATGAAGCTTGAACTAAATATGAATAATGATTGTTGCCAATTTGACTTGCAAAGTATTCAGTAACAGGAGCTAAAATAATTTTTACAAATATGTGGAAAAGGCCATTTTACCTTTCTGAATGTATTCACGTAGAAAATGTATTTGGCGAGTGACGACTTCAGGGCAGAATCTGTCGTCGTCGTCGTCATTCGATTCAGCAACAGGCCATACAATGTGCTGAAGAAATACCTAAAATTAAAATGGAAAAAAATCATTAAATCAAACTGTACATGGGGTCGAATTTGCATCTATTCATGTAACGGATATACCTCTGGGCCATACTCAGCATCTCTTGCCCTTGGGAAGAGCACTTTAATTGCATCTTCTCTTTCAGTGATCAATGGCCAAATCTTTGTCTCTTTGATTCCACACCTTAGCTGCTTTACTTGACATTTAGTCCTATACAAAACCTAAGGAAATCAAGTACAGTAATAAAACAATATTTTAAGAAAGTGTTTTCTTTACACATCTCTGGGAATTAATGGATCTGAGCAGGGCCGTTTCAAGATATTTGGGGGCCCTAGGCAAAAGAGTGAAGTGAGGTCCCAAGTCCTCCCTCAGGAAAATTTTTTAAATTCAGATGGGATTTCTTGTATTCTGGTGCATTTTAAGAGTCATGAATTACTCTGTAGTACGCTACACAAAGTGGCCACTAGAGTGTAGTAAAGGACACAGTGTCTTCAGGTAGGTAGGTAGGTATACTTTATTGTCCCAATGGGAAATTTGTTTTGGGCTCAAGAATACAGCCACTGCAGCACCAGACATATAAAACAAACACAATACATAAGATACACATTTACAAACAAGTAGTTGGCCTCACGCCTCCCTCTACTGCATACACTGGAAAGCAATTGGCATCCTGCCACTCTATACACTGGAAAGTGATTAGAATCACACTGCTCTATACACTGCAGGATAATTGGCGTCACACCACTCTATACACTGGAAAGTGATTAGAATCACACTGCTCTATACACTGCAGGATAATTGGCTTCACACCACTCTATACACTGGAAAGTAGTTGGCATCACACCAGCCTATACACTAGAAAGTAATTGGCATCACGCCACTCTATACACTAGAAAGTAATTGGCATCACGCCACTCTATACATTGAAAGAAACATTGAACATACATTGAATTAAAAGAAAGGTATTAAAATGGTATATATCACAAACTATTTTAACAACATTGTACAACAAGGATTTTTTTGTCAAAGAATAACCATCCAAAATTAAGAGGTTTAGCAACGCTTGCGGACTTTAGCTCGCACAAAAGCAGTGACCAAATCTTCCATGTTCAATGACCTCCTTATGTTGCGCTCTATTGATATAAGTGCCAGTCCTCTCAGTCTTTCTTGGCTCATGGATGATCTGAGGTAAGACTTTATCAGTTTCAAAGCTGAAAAGCTTCGCTCTCCAGAAGCTACAGTGACAGGAAGTGTCAGAAGGAGACGTAGTGCTATGCTGAGATTGCTGTACAAATCCAGCATGTCTTGTGGGCATGTAGAGACATGATCAGGAAAAGGTATGGATGGCTGATCTGACCTCCAAAACTAAATCCTCTGCCTCAATGTCATGAAGCATCTTCTCTAAGATTTTGCATTTCACTTGCAGTTTATTCTCTTCTAGAGCTTGCCTCATGTTGTCTTTGGAAAATAGAAAACTGTACAGTGCACATCTTCCATTTTTGAGAAGCGGTCGTTGAGACTTCTAAGTGCAGTGTCTACTAAAGGGAGAAAGAATTCCCTTCTGAATGCCTTTTCTGGACTGTGTAGAGTTTCTTCTGCTGCTGAGTTACAGTCAAAATGCTTTGGTGTTCTTTTCTGTCTCTTTGCAGGAAGTATTTTTTCAATCTTCAGTTCCTCTGCAATGTCCATTGCATCTAATTGACAGCAAGACAACCCACTTTCTCTAAACTGCATAAGATAACCTCTCACACCTTCTGTTTCTCTTCTGAGTGTTTCCAGAGAAACATTTGGACTCTGCAGAAGTTTACTCATGTGGTTTATCTGGTACAAAATATTGTACCAGATAATGGTGCATAAAAGGAAACGCCATGTGTTCATTTCACTGTGCAAACTTTTGGCAGTGGACAATGTTTCAGCATCCCTCTTTTCAGCAGCAAAAGTCTGAAGTGCAGACAGTGCTTCCAAAACCTCCGGTAGGTGGTAACGCAACACTTTAACACTGTCTATTCGAGCTTCCCACCTGGTTGTTGACAACATTTTTAAAGTCAACTGTGTGACATGTTGCTTGAGAACAGCCCACCGTTGCACTGAAGAGCTGAACAGATTGTAGAGTCGTTGGAGCAAACCAAAAAAGGACATAGACATAACAGATGACTTTGCTGCATCTGAAATAACAAGATTTAGTGTGTGACTGCTGCAGGGCACACAGAGAGCTTTGCTGTTCATTTGCAAAATTCTGGCCTGCACACCTTGTTTGTGGCCCATCATATTGCTACCATTGTCATATGATTGGCCGCGACAGTCAGAAATGTTGAGCCCATGTTGCTGAAGGAAGCCTACTAGAGTCTCTGTTAGCCCTCTTCCGGTTGTGTCCTTAACATCAAAAAAGCCAACAAAATGCTCCGATATAGCTGCTCCAACAGATGTTTCACAGTTTACTATTCTAAGCACCAATGACAGCTGTTCCTTGTGTGACAGGTCTGGTGTGCAGTCCATTATGACAGAGTAGTACTTGGCCAGTTTAACTCTTTGCATTATTTCCTCAATGATTTTCTCTCCTACCAAATTTATAATCTCATTTTGAATAGTTGGACTTAGATAGTGTACTTTCATCTCTTTGTTTTTAATTCTTTTCAAATGTTCATTGAGCACAGAATCAAACTGACCCATGAGTTCAACCAGTGACACAAAATTCCCATTGGTTAGGTTAGGTTAGGTATACTTTATTGTCCCGATGGGAAATTTGTTTTGGGCTCACAAATACAGCCACTGCAGCACCAAACATATAAAACAAACACAGTACAATACAAAAAACACATTTACAATCAAGTAGTTGGCCTCACGCCACTGTATACAATGGAAAGTAATTGGCATCCTGCCACTCTATGCACTGGAAAGTAATTGGCATCACACCACTCTATACACTGGAAAGTAATTGACATCACGCCACTCTATACACTGGAAAGTAATTGGCATCACGCCACTCTATACACTGGAAAGTAATTGGCATCACGCCACTCTATACGCTAGAAAGAGATTAGCATCACACCACTCTATACACTGTAGAGTAATTGACATCACGCCACTTTATACACTTGAGTGGCAGGAAAAAAAAAAAAAAAAAAAAAATTGGCATCCTGCCACTCTATGCACTGGAAAGTAATTGGCATCATACCACTCTATACACTGGAAAGTAATTGGCATCACGCCACTCTATACACTGGAAAGTAATTAGCATCACGCCACTCTATACACTGGAAAGTAATTGACATCACGCCATTCTATACGCTAGAAAGAGATTAGCATCATACCACTCTATACAGGTCCTTCTCAAAAAATGTGCATATTGTGATAAAGTTCATTATTTTCCATAATGTAATGATAAAAATTAAACTTTCATATATTTTAGATTCATTGCACACCAACTGAAATATTTCAGGTCTTTTATTGTTTTAATACTGATGATTTTGGCATACAGCTCATGAAAACCCAAAATTCCTATCTCAGAAAATTAGCATATCATGAAAAGGTTCTCTAAACGAGCTATTAACCTAATCATCTGAATCAACTAATTAACTCTAAACACCTGCAAAAGATTCCTGAGGCTTTTAAAAACTCCCAGCCTGTTTCATTACTCAAAACCGCAATCATGGGTAAGACTGCCGACCTGACTGCTGTCCAGAAGGCCATCATTGACACCCTCAAGCAAGAGGGTAAGACACAGAAAGAAATTTCTGAACAAATAGGCTGTTCCCAGAGTGCTGTATCAAGGCACCTCAGTGGGAAGTCTGTGGGAAGGAAAAAGTGTGGCAAAAAACGCTGCACAACGAGAAGAGGTGACCGGACCCTGAGGAAGATTGTGGAGAAGGACCGATTCCAGACCTTGGGGGACCTGCGGAAGCAGTGGACTGAGTCTGGAGTAGAAACATCCAGAGCCACCGTGCACAGGCGTGTGCAGGAAATGGGCTACAGGTGCCGCATTCCCCAGGTCAAGCCACTTTTGAACCAGAAACAGCGGCAGAAGCGCCTGACCTGGGCTACAGAGAAGCAGCACTGGACTGTTGCTCAGTGGTCCAAAGTACTTTTTTCGGATGAAAGCAAATTTTGCATGTCATTCGGAAATCAAGGTGCCAGAGTCTGGAGGAAGACTGGGGAGAAGGAAATGCCAAAATGCCTGAAGTCCAGTGTCAAGTACCCACAGTCAGTGATGGTCTGGGGTGCCATGTCAGCTGCTGGTGTTGGTCCACTGTGTTTTATCAAGGGCAGGGTCAATGCAGCTAGCTATCAGGAGATTTTGGAGCACTTCATGCTTCCATCTGATTTCATTTTTCAGCACGACCTGGCACCTGCTCACAGTGCCAAAACCACTGGTAAATGGTTTACTGACCATGGTATTACTGTGCTCAATTGGCCTGCCAACTCTCCTGACCTGAACCCCATAGAGAATCTGTGGGATATTGTGAAGAGAAAGTTGAGAGACGCAAGACCCAACACTCTGGATGAGCTTAAGGCCGCTATCGAAGCATCCTGGGCCTCCATAACACCTCAGCAGTGCCACAGGCTGATTGCCTCCATGCCACGCCGCATTGAAGCAGTCATTTCTGCAAAAGGATTCCCGACCAAGTATTGAGTGCATAACTGAACATAATTATTTGAAGGTTGACTTTTTTTGTATTAAAAACACTTCTTTTATTGGTCGGATGAAATATGCTAATTTTTTGAGATAGGAATTTGGGGTTTTCATGAGCTGTATGCCAAAATCATCAGTATTAAAACAATAAAAAACCTGAAATATTTCAGTTGGTGTGCAATGAATCTAAAATATATGAAAGTTTAATTTTTATCATTACATTATGGAACATAATGAACTTTATCACAATATGCTAATTGTTTGAGAAGGAACTGTACACTGTAGAGTAATTGACATCACGCCATACTTTATACCAGTCAGGGCAGGAGTACTCAATAGATTCAAATTGCTGTTATTTTAGTCTATTACGTACTGCTCTCAGGGCAGGAGTACTCAATAGATTCAAATCGCTGTTATTTTAGTGTATTACTCGCTGCTCTCAGGGCAGGAGTACTCAATAGTTCAAATCGCTGTTATTTTAGTGTATTACGCTGCTCTCAGGAGGAGTACTCAATAGATTCAAACGCTGTATTTTGTATACGCTGCTCTCAGGCAGGATGCTCAATGGTTCAAATCGCTGTTATTTTAGTGTATTACCGCTGCTCTCAGGGCAGGAGTACTCAATAGATTCAAATCGCTGTTATTTTAGTGTATTACACGCTGCTCTCAGGGCAGGAGTACTCAATAGATTCAAATCGCTGTTATTTTAGTGTACTACACGCTGCTCTCAGGGCAGGAGTACTCAATAGATTCAAATCGCTGTTATTTTTAGTGTACTACGCGCTGCTCTCAGGGCAGGAGTACTCAAGATTCAAATCGCTGTTATTTTAGTGTACTTCACGCTGCTCTCAGGGCAGGAGTACTCAATAGATTCAAACCGCTGTTATTTTTAGTGTATTACATGCTGCTCTCAGGACAGGATTGCTCAATGGATTCAAATCGCTGTTATTTTAGTGTATTACGCGCTGCTCTCAGGGCAGGAGTACTCAATACATTCAAATCGCTGTTATTTTAGTGTATTACGCGCTGCTCTCAGGGCAGGAGTACTCAATACATTCAAATCGCTGTTATTTTAGTGTATACGCGCTGCTCTCAGGGCAGGAGTACTCAATAGATTCAAATCGCTGTTATTTTAGTGTATTACGCGCTGCTCTCAGGGCAGGAGTACTCAATACATTCAAATCGCTGTTATTTTAGTGTATTCGCGCTGCTCTCAGGGCAGGAGTACTCAATACATTCAAATCGCTGTTATTTTTGTGTATTACGTGCTGCTCTCAGGGCAGGAGTACTCAGTAGATTCAAATCGCTGTTATTTTAGTGTATTACGCGCTGCTCTCAGGGCAGGAGTACTCAATAGATTCAAATCGCTGTTATTTTAGCGTACTACAGCCTGCTCTCAGGACAGGAGTGCTCAATAGATTCAAATCGCTGTAATTTTTAGTGTATACGCGCTGCTCTCAGGGCAGGAGTAGTCAATAGATACAAATCGCTGTTATTGTAGCGTACTACACCCTGCTCTCAGGGCAGGAGTTCTGAATAGATTCAAATCGCTGTTATTTTAGCGTATTATGCGCTGCTCTCAGGGCAGTAGTAGTCAATAGATTCAAATCGCTGTTATTTTAGTCTATTACGCGCTGCTCTCAGGGCAGGAGTACTCAATAGATTCAAACCGCTGTTATTTTTGTGTATTATGTACTGCTCTCAGGACAGGATTGCTCAAAGGGTTCAAATCGCTGTTATTTTAGTGTATTACTCGCTGCTCTTAGGGCAGGAGCACTCCATACATTCAAATCGCTGTTATTTTAGTGTAGCGCTGCTCTCAGGGCAGGAGTGCTCAATAGATTCAAATCGCTGTTATTTTTAGTGTACTACGCGCTGCTCTCAGGGCAGGATTACTCACATTCAAATCGGTTATTTTAGTGTATTACGCACTGCTCTCAGGGCAGGAGTACTCAATACATTCAAATCGCTGTTATTTTAGTGTATTATGTACTGCTCTCAGGACAGGAGTACTCAATACATTCAAATCGCTGTTATTTTAGTGTATTATGCGCTGCTCTCAGGACAGGAGTACTCAATACATTCAAATCGCTGTTATTTTAGTGTATTATGCGCTGCTCTCTGGACAGGAGTAGTCAATAGATTCAAATTGCTGTTATTTTAGTGTATTACGCGCTGCTCTCAGGGCAGGAGCACTCAGTAGATTCAAATCGCTGTTATTTTAGTGTATTGCGCACTGCTATCAGGGCAGGAGTACTCAATAGATTCAAATCGCTGTTATTTTAGTCTATTACGTGCTGCTCTCATGGCAGGAGCACTCAATACATTCAAATCGCTGTTATTTTAGTGTATTAAGCACTGCTCTCAGGGCAGGAATACTCAATAGATTCAAATCACTGTTCATTTTAGAGTACTACGCGCTGCTCTCAGGGCAGGAGTACTTAATACATTCAAATCGCTGTTATTTTTAGTGTATTACGCGCTGCTCTCAGGGCAGTAGTAGTCAATAGATTCAAACCTCCGTTATTTTTTGTGTATTACGTGCTGCTCTCAGGGCAGGATTGCTCAATGGGTTCAAATCACTGTTATTTTAGTGTATCACTCGCTGCTCTCAGGGCAGGGGCACTCAATACATTCAAATCGCTGTTATTTTAGTGTATTACTCACTGCTCTCAGGGCAGGAGCACTCAATACATTCAAATCGCTGTTATTTTAGTGTATTAAGCGCTGCTCTCAGGGCAGGAATACTCAATAGATTCAAATCGCTGTTATTTTTAGTGTACTATGCACTGCTCTCAGGGCATTAGTACTTAATACATTCAAATCGCTGTTATTTTAGTGTATTACTCGCTGCTCTCAGGGCAGGAGTACTCAATAGATTCAAATCACTGTTATTTTTTGTGTACTACATGCTTCTCTCAGGGCAGGAGTTCTCAATATATTCAAATTGCTGTTATTTTAGTGTATTACCCGCTGCTCTCAGGGCAGGAGTGCTCAATAGGTTCAAATCGCTGTTATTTTAGTGTACAACGCGCTGCTCTCAGGGCAGGAGTACTCAATACATTTAAATTGCTGTTATTTTAGTGTAATATGCTCTGCTCTCAGGGCAGGAGTACTCAATAGATTCAAATCACTGTTATTTTAGTGTATTACTCGCTGCTCTCAGGGCAGGAGCACTCAATACATTCAAATCGCTGTTATTTTAGTGTATTATGTGCTGCTCTCAGGGCAGGAGTAGTCAAGTCAAGTCAAGTCACCTTCATTTATATAGAGCTTTTAACAATATGTACTGTTTCAAAGCAGCTTTATAGTGATAATAGGAAATTACAGTAACAGAGATTGTTTTGGCTTTACAGCAGCTCTAGAATAAAGTTATTGTCCAGCTAAAGTTAGTTCCCTTTCGTTGTCACTCCGAGTTACGTCGGATGACGACGAATGGGGTTTCGCTTAGAAAGCCTATCAACTTCGAGTATTACAAAACGAGCCAATGGCAAAGAAATGCCATGGGTCTGCGGAATTTGCATGACGTAACTCCGCCCCACCTCGTGGGTATAAAAGGAGGAAGTCCGCAACAGCAGTTTATGTTTTCGCTTCGGAGCCAAGTTTATTCTTCTCTCCACAAGCCATCTCTGAATTGTCAGCTTCACGAACGAGTGCCTCGAGTGTTGGTGTGACGGCGATCTACGGCGAGAGCGTGCTTCCTGCTGATCTGCTGCAGTGATCTGCCAGTCGGCACGTTTCTCCCCGGGTGCTTCAACACTTGAGTTTTCTCACTAAAAGAGCTTACACGCGGCACGTCTTTTTAAAGATGCCTCGCCCGTGTACTTCTGGTTGCGGCAGATTGGTATCGGACTCTGATGGGCACGAGCGTTGCATAGTATGTTTGGGCATTGATCATGCTAGAGCAGCGCTCGTGGATGACTCATGTTCTCTCTGTGGGAACATGACCATCGCGTCATTACGGTCGAGACTCGGTGAACTCGCAAGAGTGAGAGTCCCCTCATCCACCCCCCGTTCTGCGGCTGGTGGCCAGGGTGACCTGAGGGTGACGGTCTGGAACAAGGCGCCGACTATGTGTCCGCGACCCCAGCCCCCCTCTTCAATGACGGTGCCCGCTAGCGAGCAGCCGATTCCCGCGGGTCTACCCTCTGGTGGCCCGCGTGTTTCGGTGGAAGCTACAGAGGATGATGCCATGTCTGTTGCAGCATCACTAGGTGGGTTTGAGTCTTCTGGAAGTGAGGGCTCGTCACAGCTGCCACCCTCCGGTGTGCATACGGCTGTGCTCGAGTCTGATCCAGAGATGACGGCCATGCTTTCCCGGGCAGCCGCGAGCATCGGGCTTGAGTGGAGGCCTCCACCCTGTCCTGAGCGCTCGCGGCTTGACGATTGGTTTTTGGGTAAGGCCGCCGACCCTCGTCCTCGGCAAACCCCAATACCTTTCTTCCCGGACGTGCATGATGAGATCTCGAAGTCCTGGAAGACCCCGTTGTCTTCTCGGGACCGCTCGTTGATCTCATCCGCCTTTCCTCCCCTCGATGATGCAGCCGCCCGTGGGTACACTGGGCTCCCCCCGGTTGAACGCTCTGTTGCCATGCAACTATGTCCTCAGAGTGCTTCTTCTCGTGGTGAGCCTAAGCACCCATCCAAGGCCTGTAGATTTTCGTCTACTCTGGTGGCGAAATCTTACAGAGCGGCGGGACAGGCGGCTGCGTCACTGCATGCTATGGCCACTCTGCAGGTCTACCAGGCCCAGATGCTCAGAGACATGCACGAGGGTAGGACAGACCCAGGGCTCTTTGATGAGCTGCGCGCCGCGACCGACCTCGCTCTACGGGCGACGAAGGTTACCGCGCGCTCCCTGGGTCTGGTGATGTCCACAGCCGTGGTCCAGGAGAGACATCTCTGGCTGAACCTGGCTGACATGCGGGACGCGGAGCGGACCCGTCTGCTTAACGCCCCCTTGTCCCAGGCCGGCCTCTTCGGCGGCGCGGTTGAAGATTTTGCCCAACAGTTTTCAACCGCCCAGAAACAGACCGAGGCCATAAACCACATTCTGCCCCGCCGGCCAGCTGCTGCCTCCACCCAGCCGGCCGGGCAGAAGCCTCGTCCTGTTTCCAGCCGAGGGCGCCCTCCTGCGGTTCCCGCCCCTCCCGCCCGGCCCACGCAGCAGCCTCCACAAACCCGGGCCGGTCGCGGAGGAAGCCGCAAGAAGGCGCCACAGCCCTCTCCTGCCCCGCCCCCCGCTAAACGCCGGGCCAAGCGGCGCTCCTGAGACGGGCTGCTCAGGGCAGATGGTCGTTTTTCAGGAGATGGTAGCAGGACCACTCCTTCCCCCGGTGGAGGGCCGGGGGAAAATCTTTTGTTCTCCGCTTCCCGCTGCTCACCCACGGGTGGGCAGCACCCTAAAGTGGTTAAAGACAGAAACGACCCTCTCTTCCCTGAGCCCACAGAGTTCTCGGGCGACACAGAGCGCCGCCCACAAGCCGTGCTCTCCTCGCCCCCCTCTGTCCCAGAGGCGGTTGACGCGGCGTGCCGTCCACGGACCGCTTCGCCCCTGTCCCCCTCTGTCGCCAGACCCCTGGCAGAGCAGGCCCCCGCGGGACGATCAGCCTGGTCCTCCCCTGGCCCCCTCTGCCAGGGCGCGGTTGTTAACTGTGCCCCCACACCGGGCCGCTATGCCGTCCACGTCTGGCCCAGTTACTCCGCTTCGCTGCCCCTCCGGGGGGACGCCTGTCGTCCGCTTGATCCCGCTGGTTCAGTTCTTGGGAGCCTGGTTAGAGCTTCCCCGTCTGTCCCGCTGGATCGCGCGCACCATCAGGCTCGGCTATGCGATTCAGTTCGCACGGTCTCCTCCCCGCTTCAGGGGAGTCCGCTCCACTTTGGTCGGTGGCAATGCCCCCATCATGAGAGCAGAGATTGCCACCCTGCTGGCGAAGGGTGCAATCGAGACTGTCCCTCCAGCCGAGATGAGGTCCGGCTTCTACAGCCCTTACTTCATTGTCCCCAAGAAAACCGGTGGGTTACGACCAATCCTGGACTTGCGCGTGCTGAACCGCTCCCTTCACAGGCTGCCGTTCAAGATGCTCACCGCCAAACGCGTTTTCGAATGCGTGCGGCCCCGGGATTGGTTTGCAGCGATCGACCTGAAGGACGCCTACTTCCATGTCTCCATTCTTCCTCGCCACAGACCGTTCCTACGGTTTGCTTTCGAGGGGCAGGCATACCAGTACGCGGTCCTCCCTTTCGGGCTGGCCCTGTCTCCTCGCATCTTCACGAAGGTCGTCGAGGCTGCCCTTGTTCCCCTTCGGGAGCACGGAGTTCGCATCCTGAGTTATATCGACGACTGGCTGATCCTAGCTCACTCTCGAGATCAGGTTTGCGAACACAGGGACCTAGTGCTCCGGCACCTAGCTCGTCTGGGCCTTCGGGTCAACTGGGAGAAGAGCAAACTTTGCCCCGTGCAGAGCATCTCTTTTCTCGGTATGGACATCGACTCGGTCGCCATGTCCGCGCAGCTTACGAGCGAGCGCGCGCAGTCACTGCTGACTTGCCTGAGACATCTCAGGAGCAAGAATGCGGTTCCACTGAAACATTTTCAGAGGCTCCTGGGGCATATGGCATCTGCAGCCGCGGTCACGCCGCTCGGATTGCATCATATGAGACCGCTTCAGCTTTGGCTTCGCGACCGAGTCCCGAGGTGGGCATGGCATCAGGGCACGCTCCGGGTACCAGTTACCCCGACCTGCCGTCAGTTCCTCACCCCGTGGTCGAACCTCAGTTTTCTCAGGGCGGGTGTCCCCCTGGAACGAGCTTCCCGGCATGTTGTTGTCTCAACAGATGCCTCCACCACGGGCTGGGGCGCCATGTGCAATGGACATGCTGCTGCGGGCTCCTGGACAGGACCCCAGCGGCTATGGCATGTCAATTGCCTCGAGTTGTTGGCAGTACGTCTTGCCCTGCACCGCTTCCGAGCGTTGCTCCAGGGTCAACACGTGCTAGTCCGCTCAGACAATACCGCGACTGTTGCGTACATCAACCATCAAGGTGGTCTACGCTCCCGCCGTATGTCACAACTCGCCCGCCACCTCCTCCTATGGAGTCAGAAGCATCTGAGGTCGCTTCGAGCCGTTTTCATCCCCGGAGCGCTGAACTGTGCAGCCGATGAGCTCTCACGGCTTCAGCCCCTCCCTGGAGAATGGCGACTCCATCCCCAGTCGGTTCAGCTGATTTGGGACCAGTTCGGGGACGCACAGATAGATCTGTTTGCCTCTCACGACTCGACCCATTGCGCCCTGTATTTTTCCCTGACCGAGGGCACGCTCGGCACGGATGCACTGGCGCACAGCTGGCCGCCGGGCCGCAAATATGCGTTTCCCCCAGTGAGCCTTCTTGCGCAGACCTTGCGCAAGGTCAGGGAGGACGAGGAGCAGGTCATTCTGGTCGCGCCGTATTGGCCCAACCGGACCTGGTTCCCCGAACTTGTACTCCTCGCGACAGCACCTCCCTGGCCCATTCCTCTGAGGAAGGACCTTCTTTCTCAGGGACGGGGCACCCTGTGGCACCCTCGCCCCGATCTCTGGAGCCTCCACGTGTGGCTCCTGGACGGCTCGAGGTAGGTTTGAGTACCCTTCCACCAGCGGTGGCGGCTATCATCACTTCCGCTAGAGCGTCGTACACGAGACACGCCTATGCGTTGAAGTGGAACCTCTTCGTCGACTGGTGCTCTTCTCACCGAGAAGACCCCCGGAAATGCTCGATCAGTGTTGTGCTTTCCTTCCTTCAGCAAGGGTTGGAGCGAAGGCTGTCTCCCTCCACCCTTAAGGTCTATGTTGCCGCCATTGCCGCACATCATGACCTGGTCGAAGGTAAGTCGGTAGGAAAGCACGACCTGGTCATCAGGTTCCTGAGAGGAGCGAGGAGACTAAATCCCCCTCGCCCTCCTCTCGTTCCCTCTTGGGACCTCTCAGTGGTGCTAACTGCCCTGAAGAGTGCTCCCTTTGAGCCTCTGCAATCAGTCGAGCTTAAGTTCCTGTCAATGAAGACAGCGCTCCTGGTTGCACTGGCCTCCATCAAGAGGGTAGGGGACCTGCACGCATTCTCCGTCGACGAAGCGTGCCTGGAATTCGGACCGGCCTTCTCTCACGTGATCCTGAGACCCCGGCCCGGATATGTGCCCAAGGTTCCTACCACTCCCTTTCGGGACCAGGTGGTGAACCTGCAAGCGCTGCCCCCGGAGGAGGCAGACCCAGCCTTGGCATTGCTCTGTCCAGTACGCGCTCTCCGCGCCTATGTAGACAGGACGCAGTGTTTCAGGACCTCAGACCAGCTCTTTGTCTGTTATGGTGGGAAGCTGAAGGGAAAGGCTCTCTCCAAGCATAGGTTGTCTCACTGGATAGTGGACGCCATTGCTTTGGCATACCAGCAGCAAGGTCGACCATGCCCCCTTGGTGTGACGGCCCACTCCACCCGGAGTGTGGCATCCTCTTGGGCTCTAGCGCATGGCGCCTCGCTAACAGACATCTGCAGAGCTGCAGGCTGGGCGACACCTAACACATTCGCCAGATTCAATAATCTCCGAGTGGAGCCAGTGTCCTCTCATGTACTCGCTTCAACTAGCTAGTACCGGACCCGCTCAGGTGTCTTCGCTTGCTCGCCATTCCACTCCACGGACTGGATACGTGCGATATTCTCCTCAGGTGAGCTTCCCCGAAAGCCCTGAGCTCCTCCAGCACTCCTGACGTCGGCGCCAGTGTCTCTTGCCTGCGCGTCGGCTAGGTGCCTCCCGTGTGCATGGTCCCTCCCCTGAGCGACCCCCACATGTGTATTTCCACTGTAAGCCTCTCTCGAGCATGTGTCTTTCCCTTGGCAAGCCACCTTGCCACCCCTGGGGTTGAAATATTCCACCTGCGGCTGGACACCCCAGTGTTCTCCATATGTTTCCTTCGGGCCATATGTGTATTCTCTAAGTCCCCCCCCTCTGGGTTGGCAATAATTGCATACTTCCCCTAAAATCGTGGGATATGCTTCCCAGTGTACCTTGGTATTCCTGTGCTAAATAGGAGTCCTTCGTCCGTGCTAGTCTCACGACAGGGATCTCAGATTTACGCAGGGCACTGGAAGACAGCTGAGAAGGTGACGTGATTAGACTGGTAACCCCATTCGTCGTCATCCGACGTAACTCGGAGTGACAACGAAAGGGAACGTCTACGGTTACGTATGTAACCCTCGTTCCCTGAGTAGGGAACGGAGACGTTACGTCTTCCTGCCACTTTCCGCTGTACCGCGGGGATCGCCTGAGCTCAGTCTTGGCTCCTCAGCGAAGAAACATAAACTGCTGTTGCGGACTTCCTCCTTTTATACCCACGAGGTGGGGCGGAGTTACGTCATGCAAATTCCGCAGACCCATGGCATTTCTTTGCCATTGGCTCGTTTTGTAATACTCGAAGTTGATAGGCTTTCTAAGCGAAACCCCATTCGTCGTCATCCGACGTAACGTCTCCGTTCCCTACTCAGGGAACGAGGGTTACATACGTAACCGTAGACGTTTTGATTGATTCACTTCCGTCGCAACGATCATTAGTTATTAACTTAGGGACCGCTAACACGACACCGTTCTAACAGAAAATTCTTTAATGCGATCTGACCGCTCATTTGCATAAAACAGTGCCTGGTGGCTCTGAGAATTTTTTATCGCTTCCGCGTAGCCACGTGAATAGGGGAATTATCCCGACAACTTTTTATCAGTACAGAGGTAAAGGGAAGGAGGCCTTCACAAGGGAGAGACTAGTGAAACTTCAGGACTGCGTTGTCGTCATGTCCAGGCGCAGTTCTTTCATCAGATCCAGATACGGCCTGGATCCGGTGGACTGCGGTAAACCTCGGGATAAACAGAGAGACAAATATTAGCGTAGACGCCATCCTTCTTATGATGTACAAAGTACATCAGGATTTATGGGAAGTGTTCCCGGTTCCGGCTGATCTAAACTATGCAGCCTAACATTGAATTATAGAAGTCTATAATGTGTTATGTGTATGCTAAGCCAAAGAGATGTGTTTTTAGTCTAGATTTGAACTGACAGACTGTGTCTGCTTCCCGGACAATGTTAGGAAGATTGTTCCAAAGTTTTGGTGCTAAATAGGAAAAGGATCTACCGCCAGCAGTGGATTTTGATATTCCAGGTATTATCAACTGGCCAGAATTTTGAGATCGCAATAGACGTGATGGACTATAATGCGTTAAGAGCTCGCTCAAGTACTGGGGAGCTAAACCATTTAGTGCTTTGTAAGTAATCAGCAATATTTTAAAATGTATACGATGTATAATAGGGAGCCAATGCAGGGTTGACAGAACCAGGCTAATATGGTCATACTTCCTGGTTCTGGTAAGAACTCTAGCGGCTGCGTTTTGGACCAGCTATAGTTTGTTTATTAAGCGTGCAGGGCAACCACCCATAAGAGCATTACAATAATCTAGCCTTTATGTCATGAACGCATGGACTAATTGTTCTGCATTTGTCATTGAGAGCATATGACGTAATTTAGATATATTTTTTAGATGGAAAAATGCAGTTTTACAGATACTATTCACGTGACTTTCAAATGAAAGATTGCTATCAAAGAGCACACCCAGGTTCCTAACTGACGACGAGGACTTGACAGAGCAGCCATCAAGTGTTAGACAGTATTCCAGGTTATTACGTGAGGAAGTTTTTTGTCCAATAATTAGAATCTCTGTTTTTTCAGAGTTAAGTAGTAGGAAATTACTAGTCATCCAATTTTTTATATCAGCTATGCATTCCGTTAATTTGGTGAATTGGTAAGTTTCGTCAGGGCATGAAGAAATATAGAGCTGAGTATCATCAGCATAACAGTGAAAACTAATGCCATGCTTCCTAATAATATTTCCTAAGGGTAGCATGTACAGAGTGAACAGCAACGGTCCTAGTACTGAGCCTTGTGGTACGCCATACTGAACTTTTGATCAATAAGACATCTCTTCATTTACTGCTACAAACTGATAACGGTCAGATAAGTATGATTTAAACCATGCTAATGCAATACCACTAATGCCAACATAATTTTCGAGTCTATTTAAAAGAATGTTGTGGTCAATAGTATCAAATGCAGCACTAAGATCGAGTAACACCAATAGCGAGATACAACCACGATCGGATGATAAGAGCAAATCATTTGTGACTCTAATGAGAGCTGTCTCAGTACTATGGTATGGTCTAAATCCTGACTGAAAATTCTCACAGATACCATTTCTTTCTAAAAAGGAACATAGTTGTGAGGATACTGCCTTTTCTAGTATCTTTGACAGAAAAGGTAGATTTGAGATTGGCCTGTAATTGACTAATTAATAGTTTAGTCAGTATAGGGTCTAACATACATGTTGTCGATTTAGATGATTTAACGAGTTTAGAAAATTCTTCCTCTCCTATAGCAATGAATGAATCGAATTTTTCGTCAGTGAGACTACAATGCACTGTCTGATGCGATACTGTAGTAGACGGTTGCATAGTTATATTTTTTTCCTGATATTATCAATCTTATAAGTGAAGAAGGTCATAAAGTCATTACAGTTGTGCTGCTTGCAAACTTCTGGGCTTGAAACTTTATTTTTCGTCAGTTTAGCAACTGTTTCGAATAAATACCTAGGGTTTTGTTTATTTTCTTCTAATAGGGTTGAAAAATAAGCAGATCTAGCAGTTTTTAAGGCCTCTCTGTATGCAATAGAGCTCTCCTTCCATGAAATGCGAAATACCTCTAGTTTTGTTTTCTTCCAGTTTCGCTCCATTTTTCTGGCTGCTCTCTTTAGGGCCTGAGTGTGCTTGTTGTACCACGGCGTTGGACTATTTTCTTTGATCTTCTTTAAGCGCAACGGAGCAACTGTGTCTAAAGTGCTGGAAAAGAGATAGTTAAAAGTTTATTTCGCAATATCGAGTTCTGCTAAGCTATCTGGGATGCTGAGATGATGAAACTGATCAGGAAGATTATTAATAAAGCAATTTTTGGTGGCAGAAGTGATAGGTCTAACATACTTGTAACACGGAGTCGGCTTTGCAGCCTTGGCTAAATGAAGTTTACACGAGACTAGATAATGATCTGAGATGTCATCGCTCTGCTGCAGAATTTCAACAGCATCAACTTGATTCCATGTGATAATATTAGATCATTATCTACATGTATACTAAAATCACCAACAATTAGGACTTTATCTGCAGCCAGTACTAACTCTGATAGAAAGTCAGCAAATTCTTTGATAAAGTCTGTATGGTGTCCTGGTGGCCTGTATACAGTAGCCAGCACAAATCTTAAACGTGATTTATCATTTACACTATATATTGGTACATTAAGCACCAACACTTCAAAAGAATTATATTTGAAACTAGACTTAGTAATTTTGAAAATATTACTATAAATTTACTCATTTACCTCAATTTACCCTAAATTTACCTCATTACTCATTTAAAGTAATGTAATGGTTTGGTTTTAGCCAGGTTTCTGTCAAAAAAAGCACATCTAGGTTATAGTCTGTAATCATACCATTAACAATAAGTGCTTTTGAAGTAAGGGATCGAATATTCAGCAACCCAAGCTTTATCATTTGTTCATTTGTATTATTTCTGTTTTTTATTTGTTGAACATCAATTAAATTTTTACCCTTAGATGGGTTTGGGAGTTTTTTGTATTTCCTAATTCGGGGAACAGACACAGTATCTATATGATGATATCTAGGTGAAAGAGCCTCTATGTGATGGGATTTATCTGACCTTGGTGACATGAGACAGCTGGCAGACGGTCGGTTCAGCCAGTTTGTCTGCTTCCTGACCCGAGCTCCAGATTGTCATGTTTGAGCTGTAAGACTATTTGCCATATTACTAGAGAGAAGAGCAGCACCAGCCCAGGAGGGATGAATACCATCTCTTTTCAACAGGTCAGGTCTGCCCCAAAAACTTTTCCAATTGTCTATGAATTCTATATTATTTTGCGGACACCACTTAGACAACCAGCCATTGAGTGATGACAATCTGCTAACAATCTCATCACTCCTTCGAACAGGAAGGGGGCCAGAGCAAATTACAGTGCCTGACATCGTACTTGTGAGTTCACACACATCTTTAACATTAATTTTAGTGATTCACCGACTGGCGAAGTCGAACATCATTAGTGCCGACGTGAATAATAATCTTAGAGAATTTACGATTAGCATTAGCCAGCACTTTTAAATTTGCTTTGATGTCAGGCACTCTGGCTCCCGGCAAACATGTGACTATGGTGGCTGGTGTCTCTATTTTCACGTTCCGTGTAATAGAATCGCTAATAACTAGGGCACATTCAACAGGATTCTCAGTGGGTGTTTCACTGAGAGGGGAGAATCTGTTTAATGTTGTAACCGGAACGGAAGAGCGGTGTTTTGTCCCGTGACTACAGCGCCTCACCATCACCCAATTGCCCTGCTGCACGGGCTCTACTTCAGCCGGAACCGAACAATGTACAGTGTTCTCTAAGCTAATCGCATCCAAAGTAGTATCTAAAGCTCTTGCACTCTTACAATTAACCTCAATTAAAGTTTGGATGCGTGTATCTAGTTCTGAAATCTTCTCCGTCAGCCGGACTATCTCCCTACATTTATCACATGTAAATCCTGTGCTGACGGAGAAAGCTATACTATACATGAATAAATAAATAAATAAATAAATAAAGAGCGCACGGATGGCACGCTAACAGGCTAGCGAATTAGTAGCTTGTTGTGCTTGCAAACAATTTAGATTGAAGCTAGCGATGTCAGGTTAATATGTGATGTTGAGTAAGTTGTATTTAGCAGTATAGACAACAGGGAATGGTAGTAAATAATGATTCAAAACAGAAAGATATACAAAGCTACAGACACAAACCAACAGCAAGGCAGCAAGGCAGACAGGAGCAATCGAGCAATCCAAAGGAGCAATCGTCTCTCTCGACAAACCAACGAGAAGATGGAGTACCCTCTCACTCCTACGTCAGCACTACTGGTGGCCCTCCATGCCTCAGGATGTCTCCCGGTATGTCAAGGGTTGCTCAGTCTGCGCCGTTGTCAACACCCCAAGAAAGCTTCCTGAAGGTAAACTGGTCCCTCTCCCGATTCCTCATCGACCCTGGTCACACATCGGAATAGATGTAATGACAGATCTTCCCAAATCTAGGAATTACACCTGCATCTTCGTCATTGTGGATCGTTTCTCCAAGGCCTGCAAATTGATACCACTTCCAGGACTGCCTACAGCGTTCGAAGCTGCCGAGGCCCTGTTCCAACAGGTGTTCAGAAACTTTGGCATCCCAGAGGACATTGTGTCTGACCGTGGTCCCCAGTTTATCTCCAGAGTGTGGCAAGCCTTCTTCAAACTCCTAGGAGTAACCGTAAGCCTTTCCTCCGGATACCATCCCCAAACCAACGGCCAGACTGAGCGCAAGATCCAGTAGATCGGGAGATACCTGAGGTCCTACTGCCACCAGAACCAGGACAGCTGGAGCCAATTTCTCCCCTGGGCGGAATATGCGCAGAATTCCCTTCGCCAATCCACCATAGGGCTCACCCCGTTCCAGTGTGTCCTGTTTCCCTGGTCGGGTGAGCCCTCGGAGGTTCCAGCTGTCAACCACTGGTTCGAGCAGAGCGAGGGGTATGGGACTCAGCTCACGTGCATCTCCAACGGGCAGAGCGGAGACATAAGACTCAGGCTGACCGCCGTCGGACCTCTACTCCTCAGTATCAACCCGGACAGAAGGTATGCCTCTCTACACAGGAAATCCGTCTCCGCCTACCCTGCCGTAAGCTGAGTCCTCGATACATAGGACCTTTCACCGTGCAGAGGCAGCTCAACGAGGTCACCTACAGGCTCAACTTACAATCACACTATAGAATCTCACCTTCCTTCCATGTATCACTCCTGAAACCTCACACTGAACCTGTCTCATCTCCTCCCACAGATCCCGGTGAGGCCGAAGTACCTCCTCCTCCCAACCTTGCCGAAGAGGAACCTATCTACCGGGTTCGAACCATTCTAGACTCACGACAACGAGGTACCAGAATTGAATACCTCATCGACTGGGAGGACTACGGTCCAGAGGAACACTCATGGGTCCCACGTGATGATATCCTCGATCCAGCACTCCTCGCTCAATTCCACAACGAGCACCCTAATCGTCCAGCTCCCAGAGGTCGTGGTAGACCTCGTCGTCTTTCTGCCCAGTCGTCAGAAGCCGCCCATGGAGGAGGGGGTACTGTCACGGCTCCACCAGACCTGCAAGCTCCGCCTACTCGTTCACTCTCTCCTGATTATAGATTCACAACACCTGCACCTCATCACCTGCTTCCTATAAAACATTCACTTCCCCTTCACATCCTCATCTGGTCTCGTCTATACCTAGACACGCAGACTCTACCTCAACACTTACCTGAGCTACTTACCCTTGATGCCCGTTCTCTGACTCCGTTCCTGTTCTCCATCTGCCATCACCAGAGACTCTCTCCATAGACTTCCATCCAGCCCGTTACGACCACCATCTGTAAAGGAAAGTTCTAATTATTCATCAGCTAAGTTCCATCCAACATATCTTCATTGCATTCTAACTTACCAATTACATCTGCTGGCCTCCGTGCTTCTGTTCCTAATAAATCACTGTTATATTGTAATTCACCTGTCTGACTCTTCACTATCCGTGACGCCTATATTGACTACTCCTGCCCTGAGAGCAGAGCGTAATACCCTAAAATAAGTCATTTTAACCTATTGAGTACTCCTGCCCTGAGAGCAGCGTGTAATACCCAAAAATAACAGTGATTTTAACCTATTGAGTACTCCTGCCCTGAGAGCAGCACGTAATACACTAAAATAACAGTGATTTGAACCTATTGAGTACTCCTGCCATGAGAGCAGCACGTAATACACTAAAATAACAGTGATTTTAACCTATTGAGTACTCCTGCCCTGAGAGCAGTGCATAATACACTAAAATAACTGCAATTTGAATCTATTAAGTACTCCTGCCCTGAGAGCAGCGTATAATACCCTAAAATAACAGCGATTTGACTCTATTGAGCATTCCTTCCCTGAGAGCAGCGGGTAATACACTAAAATAATAGCGATTTGAATCTATTGAGTTTTCCTGCCCTGAGCACAGCGCTAGGGCGGGAGATGTATCAGTTTGACCGTTGAAATTTTGCGGATATTTGAACGAGTTCTATTGTCGCATCTCATTTTAACACACAGCGAGGTAGCATTGGAAAAGCATGTTTTACACCAGTTACCCCCTAAGCAGCTTTTTTGTGGCCGACTGATGAAACAGTCGAATCAAAATGCATACAATACGATATTTAGATGATGATTATTAGTTCTGTGCATTTTAATGTTCGTTGATTATCTTAATAAACGTTAAAATATGATGAATTTTAATAAAATATATAGTAAAATCACTTACCTTGCAATAAAAGGTTTCTCCCACGAACATCTGTTTGCCTTGTATTCCGACCATACCTGTCAACACTCCCGTTTTTCCCGGGTTTCTCCCGTTTTTTAGCCCTATCTTCCGGACCCCTCCCAGTTTGTTATTTTTCTCGGGAAGCTCCCGTAATTTGCATGGCCCAAACTCCTTTATGAATAATCGGACCAATATGTTTGTCTAATGTTGACCAGTTGCCAGATTGTATTAAATGCATTATATTCACACAATCCACAGACCATTTACAATTTCAACCCGTTTGTCACCTCAACCTGGCAACCTATAACCCAGTTGCGCAGTCGCGGAAAGTTTAAACCTCTGGGGTCGGCAAACGCGCCAGCGCGTTTTGCTTGATTTTTTTCACATAGCAGCAAAATAGACCTAAAATACTCCGTCATTTTTGGTCATACAGACTTAAGAAATATGAAAAAATAAACTGTTAAATGTCTACTTTTTTATGTGTCCAATTACAATCGAAATAAAATATTGTGCTTTTGTAAAATAAAGAAAATAAACAGGGTGTGCTTTCTGGCTCTCCGTCACAGTGAGCTTTTTTTTTGGAGCACGTCTCTAATCTTAAACAAAACTCAGCGAATACCATTCACCCAGGCATGATCAATATATCTTTATAATCGTTTAAGTTTGTACTTTTAAATAATCTAATTCATAACAAAAACAAATATTCTCTGTTTATGTAATCTATATGAAAAGAGAGAGATGTCAGTCGTTCTCATTTAATCTCATTATCTTTTAATTTGACATGCCCACGGAGAGCGCGCTATTCAAACGCAAATGATCTGAGGCGATCCATGCAAACGTGTAAACGCCCATATCAGATGGATAAAGCACACCACATTTAATCAGATTACAGTACTTTACGTTGTCTTGTGAGGCTGTGAGGAATAATCCTGGGAAATTTACGTCAGAAGTGCTGGTTTAAATTGATTTCGAGGAGCAACGGTTCCATCTGAGAAGAATAGAACGTTTTTTTTATTATTGTTCTAATCGCGATATCCTAGTGTATGTAAACCACAAAAAGACTGTTTAAATATGAATTGCGTCTGTGTGTGAATGAATGAACTGAACAGCTTTTACCAAACTATATTGCTATACTGAGATGAGTAAAAATCGACTGAAATATGTTGAAATAAAATGTCTTTGTATAAGATATTAAACTGCAAATTAACATTTATATGCCCTAATATATCATAACAACAACAAACGATATGCCTATGTTACAGACGAAATATGAAAGACAACATTTCGTTGACTAGTTTTGGATAGATTATAAAGTTTTTACTGTAAAATAGACTACTGCCACATCAAATAAGCTTTTGTTCACCAATTTCTGCTCAAATGTTAAATATATTAGGCTATGTTTGTTTTGTCAAAAATAAAGTCATCAACTAAGATGTTATTATAGTGTTTGTTCCAATGTAGGCTTTATTCAAACTAATGAATCCTTAACTTTGAAATACGTATGATAAAATGTATACTTCAGTTTTTACAAAGAAATATTACACTTGAAATATTGTTATTTTAATTGTTGCTGTTATTGTAACCTTTTTAATAAAATAGCAAAGAATATATTTACAAGGTAGATGTAAACAAAATCTTAAAAGGTCAATATAAGCCTTCTCTTCAAATTATTTTTATTGTGTTTTATTAGTGACAAATTTGGGGAGAGGATACATATCCAAAACTTTCTGAAAATACAGTATGAGAATTAACTACACAATTACTAGAAATGTTCACCTTGGATATTATACAAAAGTACAAGTGGAAAAATACTATTTTTTTTCGAGATGTTTCCAACTGTGAACCAATTTTGTAGTGTATATATATATATATATATATATATATATATATATATATATATTTTGTCCTTGTATTCTTTCTTGTGGCTCAGTGACACACCTGTGTGAAAGGCTCATTATGCAAGTCTTTTGTCTTCTCAGGTGTGAATCAGAGCATTATTCATGATTCACACCCCTTTCGCATATTGCCTTTCCAAACTAAAAGTGTTTTACAAAATTTAAATCAATGTATTGTTTTATGTGAATGATAAGGCAGGATGATTTTCAGATCATTTTGAAGCAAAAATTCTAGGCGACAACACCCATTAGTCAAAAGTATTGTGGACACATATTTAGTATGTGTTTTGTGGCCTTATTTCAGAAACTTTAAGTATTAGTTTTTTCAATAACCATGCAAAAACAATATTCTCTCAAAAATACAAACATGTACATACATGTTGCTCACATATTATGGTAGCCCTGTTTGTGCTAAATAGAGTGTAATGACAACTTAGCCTTTAATATGTTTATAAGCAACTGAAAAAAGCACAAATGTCAGAGCATGTCAGAACACCTCCAGGTCCCAGAAAACACCTAGCCTGCGCATGTGTGGCACTGTTTCTTTCTGCCACAACAATAACCCATCTCAGGATAGTTAGCCAAAATCACCAATGGCCGTTATTTTATTGGGCATATTTTTTTCCCCCTTTGGGGTCGTATTTTAACCTGTGGGCATATTTTTAACCTGTGGGCCCACCTAATACATTTAGATACAGCTGTTTTAGTTGACATTTAATTATCTTAGAACACCATATTTCACACACCTTCACACACCCCTCTCTGGCCAGAGAATCATACCTTTTTGTCTGCCTTAGCAGTTTATGAACTGAATATGGAACCATAGTGGAAGATCACCAAATCGAACGGTAACAACTTTGCCGACAGAAGCTACTGAACACAGACACAATGTGGCATTCCCCTTGTGACAGTGTCTAAATGTTAGGATATCAATTTTCAATTGTCTGATGCAGTCGCCATGTGATTGAGTTGAACACAGTGAACGTAAACCTAACCTTTCAAAATCAAATAGATTAATATATATAAATATAGCTGCGAGCAGCGATGACGGGCCCAAGCCGGTGGCACCGCAACCCCGGCAGTGCCGCAGGCTTTGGCCCTTTCATCGCTGCTCGCAGCTAAATATATATATGTATATATATATATATATATATATATATATATATATATATATATATATATATATATATATATATGTGTATATATATGTATGAGTGTTTGAATATATATACACATATATATATATATATATATATATATCGTCATAAAGTCACGTTTTAATATCGACGGAAAAAATCATCCTATTCACATGCGCAAAAATTTGCTTGGAAACATTACAGTGGAGCCGTGCTTACGCTGAATGGTACAAATTGTACTGCTGAATATTTAAACAGAGCAGTGTAATTATTATATGTTAGGTTGACTATAATGAACAGGCTGCGATGTCAAGATTGCAATGGTGGAATGCACAATATGTGTGTGTGTGTGTGTGTGTGTGTGTGTGTGTGTGTGTGTGTGTGTGTGTGTGGCACGATCAAACAATGGAGACATAAAAACATACTCTGTAATTTTGTTCATACAGGACATCATTCAAACTGCAAAGTGTTTACTTATATTTGTGTACAATCGCAATAAAACACAATATTGTGCTTTTGTCAAACTATAAACTCGTCAAACTGTAACCTACAACTGTCACCCAACCAAAATCTCTCTCTCTCTCTCACACACACACACATACACACACACACACACACACACACACACACACACTATTTAAAAGCAAAAAATATTTAACCAACCTCATTTAAAAACAGTCTGTGGGTGCCATCTTTTGGACATTCATCATATTGCATTGGTTTTTTGTTTCTTGTCCTCAAACAGAGCGCTAATTTGTTTATTTTTTAAGTTACACATTCTACATTGATTAAAATAGAAAATCAAATGTGTTTTTAGTGGTAGTATTATTTTATACAGAAAGAAATTATTTATAATTCAGATGAGAATAAAGTTAGTGTTAGTTCAAATTTTAAAGAAAACAAATATATTGATATTTGCGCAGCACACAAAAAAGAAACTCAGTTAACAATACACTGCCTATAAAAATAAAAAATATGGAGTTTTTATATTTTTAACATGATACAGTTAAGCAACCTCACATGACGAGTGCTCTTTCCTGAATACCATCACGATTAAAACTGTGACATTGATTTGATACAACATTTCAATAAACAGTTATAATTAAGTCACTTACATTTTATATGCAATATTGACTGTTTTTGTTGTGTTTCAGCAGCGAAAATTGTTAAAAAAGATCACAGCAGAACCATCGAGCATCTCACAGCAACGTGTTTTCTCATTACTGAATGATTCAGCATCTTAAACGAATCAGTTGACTCAAAGATTCAATGATCAATCCATAAACCTCTGTCTCATTCATGAATGACTTAGTTGTTCGAACGAATCGTTTGAACGAATGAATCAATGACTCGCTCATTAAGACGGTTGCATGGCGACACCTAATGGCGGTTTAGTGTTATGTTTAAGAGTATCATTCTTTCCAACGATTGTCAATTAACTTATATTTAAAACAATCTCATAACATTATTTAATGCATTGTTTTTTTTTCAGTGTAAAATATTTAATTTGATCAGCCCTACCTAGGGTAACAGCCCTATAGTGTCTTATTATTCTAAATAATTTAATCTATTGATCAAATTTAAAATTAAAAATGAAAGATGAAGCATACATTTAATAAGACTGGACTAGGGGTCCCTGGCCAATATTACAATATTGCAGATTTAAATATAGCATTAGCCCCCCACTTCGATTTGATTAGCAAAGTTCATTAACATGAGAGTGAAGACTACTAAAAGATATGACAAATATTTGTGTAAAAGTGCCTATTTAAAGTATCTGTCATTTTACGCTTTTTGCTGTGATTTTTCCATGAAGAAAATTGCTATTGACTCACAATTCAAGCCAATCGACCCCGAAATGCCTAATTTTAAAATGAAACTAAAAATTCACCGGCTCACAGCATTCCATAACCGGTGTGCTCCACGTAGGAGCGAGCAGAACAGAGCAAACTTTTTCTAGATCATTCCTACATCCAGAAATTCATTCGAACGCTTGCGACGCCACCATGATCAATGTCCTCAGACGTCCTATATACTTCACTTTATATTAGCGATAAGCTGGTGCACATGTTGATTAAACGGGGGGAATATATTTATATATAAATACATAGGCCTACCTGATTTTTATGTACTATTTTGATACATTTGACACAAGAGGCAAAAATATAGCCCTATTATGATTTTTTTTGTTGAACCAAATAGCACTAAATAGACTTTTTAACTGATCCATACTGATTATTGAAGAAACGAAATTCCTTGGCCCATGAATCGATATGTGGTGCCGATTGCAATTATTACTTGCAAGTTGTTTTTATTTATGGACCAAGTTTCAGACCAAGTTATATGGACCAAGTTAATTTAATTAATATATTAAGTATATAATACTATGTCATTACACTGCAAATCAACTGGTTCAATCTTTTTTTATAAACTAGTTAAAATTCAACTTAAAGCTGCAGTAGGGAAGTTTGAGAAAACGGAATGAGCCTGAAAATTGAACAACACAACCTTACAGTCCCACCCCTTTGCTCTCTGCTGCACGACACCACTCCCCTCACAGCTCCTCCCCCACAGAGAGCGGAGCCTGCCGGGAACGTGCAGGCTAAAGCAGGGCACGATGACGCGGATAACAGTTATTGCACTTCATAATAGGCTGAAAATCCCAATCTCTTTACTTTGATATGCCTGCATCTTTGATACTAATTGGTCCTCAATCTTTATTATTTGCAATAATTAACTTTTTACGTTGCATTTTTTATAAGTTACCTTGTAGTAAGATAAGATAATATATCGGTAACTAACGTTACAGTATTAAGTAATTATTCTAGCGATATGTAATGCTAGATATGTGCTAGTACATTATTTCAGCAACATGACAAGCCAGTGAATTAGCAGTTTCAACTGTTGCTTAGCACAGTGCGTGACATTTTATCTACAGTTATGCGGCTGAGATTTTGACACCGAGTCATGGGCTCTGTCTAATTCTTTCTTTTTCGCTTGTTTATCGTCATTGGTCTTTTTCCTTTTACCTCTTGTTTATGACAGGTGCCACTCGAGAAATTGGCAGTTTAGTTGTTTCTCCGCCATTAGCACAGCTGCAGCACACCGCAATCTTGGAGTTGAACGATGGTACGCGCTCGCGCTGTGCAAGAGAGGGTGTGATCAGCGCGTACACGAGCGTGATTGACACTGCTAAGACATTCCTCCTGCTCTGATTGGTTGTTTCTGACCGGAGCGTGTATTCTGCAAATGGCAATAGGACCACTGGGAGGAGCCAGAGAGCTTGATTTTTTCACAGATTATCTGTCTCATATTCTACTGTCAGACATAATGACAGTTTTAAACAAATATGTAAAAATATTTTTTACAAAAGTTACCTACAGCAGCTTTAAGACATTTATTTGCCTTTTTAATGCAGGCAAACACAGCAGCATCCACATCAAACCAAAATATCTGACTTCCTGTTGGTCAGCTAATGACTGTAAATTAGAGAGTTGTCCGGGGTTGATGAGAACAATATACATACCGAGTTTTGTGACTGTAGATAAAACTAACTCCCCACTTTTGTCAAAGCATTTTGAAAGTGATACACTTCCTGCTGCCAGTTGTGGCACTATAACTTTGACTCACAATAGTTACATCCATCTGATCGGCCTCTTACAACGAACACACTGCTAAAGTTTCATAAAGATTAGTTAATGTATGCAGAAGTTATAAAACTTTGTGTTTCTCTTTTCTCGCCAGAAATTCATTTCCTCGCCACGCCAAACCGTTCGAGATATCAAAAATCCGTTCACAATTCGGCATCCTCAGTGTCTTGACTTCATGCACACTGAGTTTGGTGGGTGATTGAATGAATTGCCTAGGAGCAGTATTTCAAATTCCACAACAAGCGTTTTCCAAACAACCCATAATAGCCGACTTCCTGTTGGGCTGGCGTAAAACTTGACCGAGGGAAAGATGTTCGGCCCGATGAGATCTATATGTGTACCGAGTTTTATATTATTACATGCAAGTGTGTTTGATTTATGGACCACGTTTTCAGACCAAGTTTATGGACCAAGTTAATTTAATTAATAAACTAATTATATAAAACTATTGACAATGCACTACAATATGGACACTAGAACTACTGGTTATATGCCTTTACTTTATTAATAAAACTTATTTATAAAATACAAGGCTTAAGACATGTATTTTCCTTTAATGCAGGCAAAAGCAACCAGCATTTAAAGGGTTAATCTAAACTATCACCCTACAAGCCCCCCTCCCCACACAGACAACACAGAGAGGGAGAAAATTCTTGACTTTACCAAAGCATCCACATTCAAACCAAAATATCTTGACTTCCTGTTGGTCGGAGCTAATGACTGTAAATTAGAAAGTTGTCCGGCTTGATGAGAACAATATACGTACCGAGTTTTATGATTGTAGGTAAATCTATAAAACTAACCCCCCCACTTTTGTCAAAAGGTGACGCTACTGAGCCCCTGCATCACGTAATTTCATGTAATTTTAAGCATGCTAAGAGTCTCAAAAGCATCCAAAACGAATATTAAAGTTTGATGCGTTGCCATGGCAACAGTATCTAAGATATCAAGAATCCATCCACAGGTCTACATCTGCCGTGTGTTTACATTATAGTAGTGAAATTTGAAGCAAATCGGGTAAAAATAAGAGGGTGATTTCAAAGCATTTTGAAAGTGACACACTTCCTGCTGCCAGTTGGTGGCGCTATAACTTTGACTCACAATAGTCACATCCATGTGATCGGCCTCTTACAACTAACACACTGCTGAAGTTTCATCAAGATCAGTTAATGTATTGTTGTAAACCTTTTCCTTCTTCAGTGTAGAAGACTTAGAAGCAAAAGACCAGGAGACTTGATAGTTTCTTCAGCAGGATTCTTTATGAGAACACGAGCTGTCGGTAGCTGCAGTCATCAAGTCTAACTCAATAGCTAAAAAACACAGTGTTTTATACCTTTCAAGGGGGAGGGATTTTACATAGAGATCAGCATGGCAGTGTAACGTCCTGG
>JAVALU010002118.1:1850000-1908859 GCA_030770095.1 Gila robusta | reverse complement strand
AGGGACAATGTGTAGTTTTTTAGGTATTTTATTATCTAAAATCAATATTTTTATTCATAAATATGTCCTTAATGGTGTACAAATACCTCTGCCAATGATCTGACTTATCCTCGTACACGAAGAATTTATTATCTTTATATACATGTGACGGGTAGGTCCACGGAGGCTTCCATGCCGTTCCGCCATTTCGAAAAACTATAATAGCAGAGAGGGTCAAAAAGTACTAGGCCAACGCGTTTCCACAACGCGTTTTCGTTCGTTTCGACGAAGTGCTATTAGAAGATATCCTGTCATAGCTTTTTGGCACATAACAGCTACCGTAGATGCAACACGCATTTGAAAAAGCAAGGCGCTGGATAGCACAATTCGTTTGAATGCAAAATACAATTTCACCGCTAGATGGGAGAAATTCCTACACAATGTCCCTTTAAGCAGTTCAAAACCATCATTGTGAACAGTGCACATCTGATGTGTCTCAGCTGAAGGAAATAATACATTATTTATCGGCTTTATTATATCGGACAAATTTTAATCAGGCCGATAATGATAACATTAACAATGAACATATATCGGTCGATACCGATATGGTGGCCGATATATCTGGCATCCCTATGAAATATATAAACTAATATGATAAAATACATCAAATACAAATTTCTTTAGGTTGCATTTTAAATATTTCTCATTAATGTTAATTATTTACTGTATTTCCTTGAATTCTGAAATTCTGTATTGTGTTTGCAAGCTCAATTAAAATTGTATAACATTTTTATTAAAATTCTGGACTGAATTGGAATTATAAATTACAATTTCAATTCAATTCTTGATGCATAACCATGTTTGAAAATATGAGATTTATTTTACAGTAAGGTAAAAGATTTACAGTAAAGTTCCATTTTCAACATTTACCAACACATTATTAATATCAAACGCTGTATCTGTGAATATTGTTTAATGGATTCGAGCTGAGATGAACTAACTAAAAACAGTTGTATTTTTATTAACTAACAAAGATGAATAAATACTGCAACAAATATTGATCATTAGCTAATGCATTAACCAATGTTAAACAATAGAAACTTATTGTAGAGAAAAAAATAACTTTTATCTATTTATAATAGATTAACATTTCACAATTATAGTATACAGGTTTTTTGACCATTTGAATTGCACAATACAAACTTCAGAAGATTGTGCCTCGAAAATCACCTATAGAAATTCCTCATAAAATTAAAGTCTTATTATGTATTATGTATACAGGTGAAACGTCTCAGGTTACGACTGTAACCTATGTTCCCTGAGAACAGGGAACGAGACAATACGTCAACGACGTTATGGGGAACGCCTCAGGCGTGACAGGTGTCTGAAATCACTATCAAATCACGTCAATCATATTGACCGGCGACAGCCCGTGAATCATTAGCGTGAATGATTAACGTGCGACCTGGAAGTATAAAAGGGAGCCTTGCAAACATGACAAATCACCTTATCGTCTGAAGGGACTGTACGGCAGGCAAGCCCCGAGGCATGGCAGGGAGACGTATTGTCTCGTTCCCTGTTCTCAGGGAACATAGGTTACAGTCGTAACCTGAGACGTTCCCTTTCGAAGGGAACTCAACAATACGTCAACGACGTTATGGGGAACGATATACCAACGCCGCCATGCTAAGGGGAGTGCATGCCAAGTGGCAGTGACAACTGTCAGAACCAGCAACTTCAAATGAAACGCTAGAACCACTCACCCTCAGGTCACACTGGGCTGTCAGTGACAGCATTCCCTACGGTCATAGCCCAAGCTACAGCCTCACAGGAAAAACCTTCATAAACATGGTTAAATGAAAGGCCTACCTGGGCCGGCTCCGGGCCTGGAACCACAGCTTCCAATTAGAAGGGGTCCCTTCTAGGGAATGTGGCTAGGGAACCCGAAGGAACCCCAGCCAATCACTATTCAGGGGAACATACTCACCCCGAAACGCCACCAGGACGGCCTGACCTGGCGTCAGTACATAGACACTTAGTCTGGCCACATCCTGTCTGTCCGAAGACAGAGCCTCTGGACAATTGCCTTAAGTAAGGCATCCAACCCGAGGGACTGCGAAGCTGGCAGTGAACCACTCGGCCCGGATCTCAGAGACGGGATATCCCGGAGAGTATGACTCAGCATAGCGCTTTCCAACCCTTGCTAGCGAGGGGAGTTTCTCTACTCGATCCACGGATCTACCCAGTGTCTGTGTTTCAAGACACTGAGGAGGCCTGTGAAGGCCTAAGGGCTGATCTAACTGGGAGGCCTCACGAGAGGCCTACGACCGTCTGACCAGACTCAGGAGGCCGCATGCTCAAAGTGACCCTCGGTGAGGGGAGCACAAGGTCCGCCTGGTAGGCAAACCAGGCTGTAGGCAGGAAAGGTTCCGGGAGGGAACCAGTAGCAGAGAATAAACACTTTAGCGAGCCAGGGCGCAAGCTCGCCTTCAGCAGCTGCCTACTAAGGCTAGCTGAGACTGATAGCAAGAGGCCACTAGCTTCATAAACCCAGCACCATAGGGAACCATTCACAGGGAGGCCTGGAGAGGCCTACTACCTGATAACCACAGTATGTGGGGAGTTTACCTTCAGGGAGGCCTGGTAAGGCCTACTACCTGATAACCACAGTATGTGGGGAGCTCACCTTCAGGGAGGCCTGGTGAGGCCTACTACCTGGTAACCACAATCTGTGGGAACTCACCTTCAGGGAGGCCTGGTGAGGCCTACTACCTGACCGTTCTCATTCAAGGAGGCCTGGAGGAGCCTACTACCTGATAATCACAGCATGTGGGAACTCACTTTCAGGGAGGCCTGGTGAGGCCTACTACCTAACCGTACTCACTCAAGGAGGCCTGGAGGAGCCTACTACCCGATAACCACAATGTGTGGGAACTCACCTTCAGGGAGGCCTGGTGAGGCCTACTACCTGACCGTTCTCATTCAAGGAGGCCTGGAGGAGCCTACTACCTGATAATCACAGCATGTGGGAACTCACCTTCAGGGAGGCCTGGTGAGGCCTACTACCTGACAGCCAAAATATTTGGGAGCCCACATCCAGGGAGGCACAGAGAGGCCTACTACCTGACAGCCACAATATTTGGGAGCTCACATTCAGGGAGGCCCAGAGAGGCCTACTACCTGATAGCCAACGTAAGTGGGAATTCGCCTTCAGGGCGGCCGGGTGAGGCCTACTACCTGATAACCATCTTAAGTGGGAATTCACCTTCAGGGAGGCCTGAGTGGCCTACTACCTGATAACCACTGGTAGCTATGAGCCCTGAGTCCGGGTGATAGTACAAGGTGGCCTGCTAAGGCCAGCCAGCTGGGGACTCGCCTATCAGGGAGGCCTGGTCGGGCCTACTAGCTAATAGCAAGTCATATTCTGCTATAAAGTACACTGTTGGGAACCATACTACACAAGCATAATTTACTATTGGGCTTCCAGTAGCGCTATAAGGTATGTCCCACAATGTTGGGACTCACCTCCGAGGAGGCCTGTTTAAGGCCTACTACCCATCAGTGAGTCAACTGCCCGAACCACCAAGGCCAACCACGTAAAGTAAGCTGGCCTACAGTGCCCTCTAGGGGGCTGTCCAATCAAGGAGGCCTGCTGAGGCCTACTACCTAATGGCGCAGCCTTCGTTGGCAGAAAAGCTGTTTACACAGCCCTACAGCATCCTGGTGCCTAATCACATTGCCCATGGCAGTGTACTCCGCAAGAAAGCTAGCACCCTTAAAACAAGGGGAGTACAACATACGCCACTCTGCCTCAACGGAGGCCCCAGTTAGTCAGGGGCCTACCATCTATGCATGGGCGTCAGCTCAGGGCAATGCTCTGGCTTCAGGGGAGCGTACTTCGACCAAAGAAGAAGTGAAGCTTACTTCATACTCGACCCGAACCATAGTGGTGCGAGGTAGGATAAAACAGAACTGGGAGTGAAGTGTTCAGACCTACCCTGTATCACAGGGGAATACTCACACCTCACCCTGAGGTTACCAGGGTGCGGGCCTGCCAGCGGCTCTAGGGGTGACAGAAATGTATCTGTGCCCAACCTAGGGGAGTGGGGCTTGAATGAAAGCCAACCACCTACAACCTACGCTCGAGCAGTAGCTCAGCGAGGTGAGTGAAGCCTAAACTGGCAGCCTAAATCCGTA
Organism: Gila robusta; assembly: GCA_030770095.1. NCBI lineage: Eukaryota > Metazoa > Chordata > Actinopteri > Cypriniformes > Leuciscidae > Gila > Gila robusta. The sequence goes on along the minus strand of JAVALU010002118.1, from coordinate 1,904,683 downwards.
GGCCAGTTCTGCACGGCAGGGTCGGGCAGGAACCCAGTCTTCTTCGTGAAGCGAAAGATGGCCTAACGCTGCTCAATAAAGACATTTATACCACGGAGGCCTGTTTGAGGCCTACCATGTCCTTATAAACCATCCTCTGCACCACGCTGCATTACTGTAGTCACCCCAGAATGCAGAGAAGGGGGCGGGCCTCCTGGGCCGGCTCCGCCCTAATAACTTCTCTTACCTTATTACCTTGACATGACCCCATAGCTCTATACAGGGAACGAGGTCTGTAGAGAGATACATTTCGGAATTTTAATTCACAAAAAATTACTCTTAAAAAGACCAGTCAGCTCACCTGCGGCGTGCGGAATGAAGACTCGCCAGATAGTTCTTTATGAACCTGGGGTCCACCACTTTACATGCCTGAAAAAGGCGTTTCTACTAACCAAGCCTAGGCGGGCCATTGGAACATCGTTCTTATCATAGGCCCAGCCCCAGGCCTGATGTAATGAACGTCTGGGGAGTCAGAAGAGAGGAGAGGGCTGGATTTCTTTTTAATGAAGCCCTCCGGGGAGATTATCCATCAGCGACGCTGTGTGCGCTGTACTGGATAACCTCCCTCAGATCCCTCTTCTTGCGGGAGTCACGCCCTTTCTGCGCCCTGTTCCTCCACGGAGGGGGCGCACGAGAGGCGACACTGGCTCTCTGGCCCTGTCTACGGTCCTCAGACCGTGAAGGGCCAGGCCCTCCCGCCTGCCTGGGCGTGGCACCGGATCTCAGCGGTATGCAGGTTTTCCAAAGATGTCTCTCCGTGGCCACCATCGCCGCCATCGACCGACTGATCGCGGCAGCAGTTTGTTTGGTGGCCCGGAGCGCAAGAACCGTGGTTCGGCGCGGCTCAGTAACCGCCTCAGGGGACATCCCTGCCCCCTGGTCGAGATCCTGCAGCAGGTCGGCCTGGTATGCCTGCAGCACCGCCATGGTGTGCAGGGAAGCACCAGCCTGAACCGCTGCCGTGTATGCTCTGCCATTCAAACGCGCTGTTGTTTTTAGCGGTTTGAATGGCAGGGTTGGAGCTCCCAGTGTCGACGCCTGCCCAGACACGAGATAGTTCACAAACGACTCGTCAAATGGGCGGCATCGACACATACCCATGCTCTGCGATCCCCTCAACATCAGCGAAATTAACCCGCTGATGTCGGTGAATACGGGCAGAGTATGGGCTCTTCCATGCCCTCTCGATCTGCGTGTGAAGATCAGGAAGGAATGGAAGGCTCACCTGAGCTGGTGGTGTATGGCCGGGGAGAAACCGATCGCCGAGCCTACCGCAAGCGGTCTCTCCTCTAGCGCGTTGCCATGGCAGCTACAGCCTATTGGCTGCGCGCTCCACAACATCCACCAGATCTGCATACACGGGGCAGGGTGGCTGAGAAGGTTCAGGATCTACCTGATTATAAACCTCCTCAGCCATCTCCTGCTCGTCCTGAAGAGCAGTAACTGCAGAAAACCGTCGGTGAAAAATCCTCATCATCGACCTGCAGTTCGCCCTCGTCAGCCGTCGAATCATCTGAGAGGTTTACAGCACTCTCAAGATGATCGACGAGCTCTATCTGGAAGCCCATGATGCAAGTCGCCGCTCTGCCTCGGCACGAGCGGGACCACGAGGACCAGACGTTGAACCCCCTTCACTCGAGAAGAGGGTCAGACGAGAGCGGAGCGTTTTAAGAGAAAAACGCTCACCGTTCACACAGAGGATTCCCTCGAGAACCTCCCGTGCGCGCTCTTCTCCCAGGCAGGAAAAACACACTCGTGTGCTGTACATTTCATTTTCTTACCGTTTCATTGAATAGCGTTTTCAAACAGACAGTCCCTGAAGACGATGAGATGATTTGTCATGTTTGCAAGGCTCCCTTTTATACTTCCAGGTCGCACGTTAATCATTCACGCTAATGATTCACGGGCTGTCGCCGGTCAATATGATTGACGTGATTTGATAGTGATTTCAGACACCTGTCACGCCTGAGGCGTTCCCCATAACGTCGTTGACGTATTGTTGAGTTCCCTTCGAAAGGGAACTCGAAAAATTAGAATATCGTGCAGAAGTTATATCGTGCTTACAGCTTATGAAAACCCCAAATTCAAAATCTCAGAAAATTTGAATATTACATGAAATCAAATGATTTTAAATACAGAAATGTCGGCCCTCTGAAAAGAATAATCATGCATATGTGTATAGTTATATACTAAATATATTAGTTTCACCTTTTAATTTGAATTACTGAAATACACAAACTTTGGCATGATATTCAAATTTTTCAAGTTTCACCTGTAATTTGCAAACCGTGTCATATTCTCTTCATACGGCCTCTTGAGCGATTCAAAAACTTCATTTTACAGTACATTATGTTGCGCTCTACCGCTAGCCCAATTATCCAGCAGTGTTGGTGTGCCACACTAGCGTTGGCTTTTCCCCGCTCTAGCGCTCGCTAGCGTCACCGCTTGCACTTCTGATAGAACAACAGTGAAATCAGATTAGCTTAAGCCGCTAAATGCATGGAGTTTGATCCCATTTGAAGGATGACAACACAGCATATTTGTTTGTGTGTAAAAGGTGAATACATCAGACAGAGGGAGAGAAAGAGGGCTAGAGACATGAAAAAGGACTTAGCCGATCGCTCATAAGCAGCTTTGGCTCCGGGGGCACGACTCCCCTTCCAGCGATGTCACACCGTTGTTAGACATGGAAGGAGAAAGTGTTTATGAGCTCACGCGGATTTAAGTGTCAGGTAGATGTGTCAGGCCGCGGTATCCATGGGACGTGGTTTTGATTTTTTTATAGTTGGCTAGCGCTTAAAAAAAAACCACACACATTATATTGCTATCATGGTATTGTCCAAAAATGCATGATATCACCATTGTGCCATATCTAAAATATCAGTAATATTTACAATGAGGTCTAACTTGTTACCATTAGTTAATACATTAGCTAACATAAACTTAGAATGAGTCATTTATTAGTATTGCTGGTTAATAATAGAAATAGTTATTTATTGTTTGTTTGTTCATGTTAGTTCACAGTTGATTAACTAATGTTAAAAGATACAACTTTTGATTTGGAAAAACATCAGTAAAATCATATTGCAGCCTCTTTGTAATTATTGAATGAACTTTGCTAGAAATTTCTGAGTGAATTCTAAGTAAATCCATCACCTTTTTATTTTTCATTGTAGTACCATGGTACTATCGTATATTTTTAGGTGCAATGGTGCATGTCCAAAATACCATGATAATACGTTGCTTTTGTTACTTCCATGTTTATTTTATATCCTGGTAGAAAAATTAGGGAACAGATTAGAGCTGATAATAATTACATTAGTTAGCATGAACTAACAATACAAAATACTTCTAAAGCATTGAGTAATCACATTTCCTAATAAATCATTCAATCTGTTAATATAATGTAATGGACCTCAGCTAACATAAACTTTGTTTTCATTAACCAATCTTAACCAAGATTAATAAATGCTGCAACAAATGCATTGCTCATTGTAGTTAATAATGTTATTTAATGCATTAACTTATTGTAAACTGTTACCATTGTCTTTCCTCACTTGTTACAACCCTTCTTTGGCTCTCACCCGTCTTGGGATTTTTGGAAGGGGAACACAAGACCAGTTCAGACATACGTCTCTATTGAACACTGTATGAGTTGAGAAACACGAGAGACACAACCAAAAATAGAATAAGAAGTAATTTAATAAGGATAAAGTAATTTATATTACATGTGAACAAGGCAAAAAGGAAGAAAGGGAAAACAGGATTTGTGCCAAACAAACGAAAATAACATAAGCAAAACGAATCTAACTAAACCATTTCAATCTAAACCTAAACTAAAACAAAAGATCAAAGAAAAAGTCTTCAACGTCCGAGACGTCGTAAATAAACTATACTGACTAATGAAAACAAAAATACAGGGGGTGGCACAAATCCCTAACCTAATGAATATAGACTAAGTGTGCAAAATGTATGTCACGTGACAATCTTACCTATTCCCTTCCTCCTTCCCACTTAACCCAGCTTTGCAAAGCTGTTTAACAGACTCAGAGCTCACGAATGAGAAGTTTCAGGGAACACTCGGAACAAAAGGCAAGCGTAACATGACAGACAAAATAAACATTTAACAGAACTAAAATCAACCGGAGAGAAAACAAAACGTCTCAAAGCAAAACCAAAAATCTCTCTCCCTTGCTGGCGGTGACATGTATCTTAAATAGGGCTTCTCCAGGTGTCAAGCATCCCGCTGATGAAGATCCCGCCTCCCACCAACTCAACTCGTTAAAGATGACTGACAAGAGGAACAGCCAATCATCTACGACCTGCGAAAGGGAAAGTGAGAGGGAGAGAAAGAGCGAGAAGACCAAAAAAAAAAACCAAAACACACAAAAACAATATAAACGTCCCTGAGGACGTAACACCACTAAACTCGTATTTATGCCTCAAAAAGTGATGTGTTTACCCACAGTTACCTAAGATGGCTTTACTAAAGACACAAATGTACAAAGAGACATTCGAAGCTTCCTTCCAGAGGTCTCTGATTCACGCTGTGTCCCATTCATGATCTCGATGGTTATCTGACATCATCATCATGCCTGACCCTTGTTCAGATTGACATGTGAAGCAGTCTGAGCGTGTGGCATTCGACTCGTAACCCTGTGGTATTTGGGCACGCGGGCCTGATCGGATGAGAAGAGACAGATATCATACAGTGTGGCGTGTGCAGGGAAAGGCCGGATGGAAAGGCAAATACTAAGAACGGCCCGGGGACGAGAGGCCTGTCGACTCCACACAAGACATCAAACGACACCGAGGGTCTCACTGTGACAGATCACAAGGGTCTGGTCCTCCTGCGGGACAGTCCCAGCTCGATGATTAATGTTTGAGGGGGAAAGTACACTGTGGCTCACATGCACACACATGCATGTGTAGATGGATTGGATCGTGCTCATATGATGACACACACACACACACACACACACACACACACACACACACACACACACACACACACACACACACACACACACACTGTACCCATGTTCAATACACTCCTGCAGACGGGTGATTTCAGCCCACCCTTCATTCAAAATACATACAGCAGTGGCCAAAAGTCATGTCCGGATATTTGTTATTAACGAACCTACAAAATTGATTAGCTATCACAATATAAGGAAAATATTTTATTTAAAAAATTTTTTTTTTTATATATTTTAAATATGAAGGGAGAACAAAACACCAAACTTGGTTAAAGTATTTATCTGACAAAATTATTAAGCAATTATTAATATTTCATTGGTTCTCTCTTGCTTTTGCTTGCGTTCATAATTTCTTTGTATGACTGAAATAAAATAAAATATATAAAAATAAACTAGTTTTATTTTGCCAAGGAAACATTTATATATTTTTTATTTAGTTTAACTTGATGTAGTCAAATAGCTAAAATTAAATTTAATTCAATAAATATAATTCAATACAAATTTATATGAAAACGGAAAATATAAAAATTTAAAACAATTCAAAATATGAATCAAAAAACTGTAATATAATACAGTGTTACAAAATAACACAGGACTTATGCTCTGAACTAAAGATATTTGTTTATGTTATTAAAACAAAGATTACTGGAGTGCATTTTACGATTTTCTACTTTAAAATTTCACTTCAACGTGTAACTTGCAGTTTCATTGTGATAGTTTGTGAAATTTAGCAGTTTCCGAGTGAAAATTATTTGTACTGTGTATGGAGAACTATGAGAGCCACTTTTAAAAAGTAAGGGACACATTTTCAATGCATTATTTCAAAAGTAAAAATATAAATAAATAAATTGTGTTTTAAATTGACAAATAAATATATATATATATATATATATATATATATATATATATATATATATTTGCAGCGCTGTTCCTCTGAGGAGGCTGAAATGTGAAGTGTGAAATGCAGAGTAACTGAAAGGTCAGCTGTGATAATGAGGGTTATTTATGTGGAAGAGGGCAAATTACACTTTTGCTTTCTGGCTTTTGGATGGTAGTTAATGGTGCTTTTCATTTGAATATCCATTCTGATTTAATAATGAGAGGAGCCTGTATGCAGTGAACCTGTTCTGACATTCATGTAGTGGTTAAAGTCAAAGAAAAATACATCTTTTATTGTTATCTGCATCTGAGTTATACATGTAGTTAAACGTAACAATAAAATATTAAATTATTAAATAATTGTAAGTGCATTGTTGTTTTATTGCACTTTTAAAATGCATGCATTACTTAAATTGCTAAATAGATCATTGATTTCCTATTTTTATTTCTGTACAGGGACTCAAATCTTTTTTGAACCAGTTTAATGAAATGAACTGATTCTCTAAAATGATTAATCACTGATTTAATTTTCTGGATATGGACATGTCTTTTTTTTTTTTTTTTTTTTTTTTTTACTGGAAACTATTTTACACCGATTGCACTCAATTTCTAGCCAATTAACTATTTTGAAGTGGAGCATAATTAGAGAATTCTTTATTGTCTTTATTTCTTTGACTTTTCCTGGCCTAGAAATCACAACTTGATATTTCCAGGTTTGTCACGAACTGTGTATATGTAATTATCTTCTCCGCTAACTGCTTACAACTAGTTAGTCTCCTCATTGCTGGTGGATGTTCACGCAAATTTAAACTTGTGGAATTAAAACTCTTTATCCTTGAACGTCCCCGTTCCATCTCAGAGGTCAACATCCTCCTCCTCTGTGTGAAGGAGGAAGACTTTCGCAGAAGACCTTTGGTCCGGGAAGTCTCAGGAGAACATGAATACTTTTGGGAGACTCTTGGCTTCTCGCTCTCGAGCCTCTCGCAGCTTAAGAGGTCATGAGGGGGCTGTTGGATGGAAATCTAATTAGATGATTTTGCTTGAGGGAGCTGTGTTTGCCACTCAATAAACTCCCACACAGTGGTTCTCTTTTACAATCTTTCCCTCCTTTACATTATTTTTCTCCATCTATCTTTCTCAGAAGTCTCTGTTTCTCTCTCTGTTTTTCCACCCCTCCCTCTTTTCCCTCCAGAAACCCCCTCAGGCATTCATTTTGCCCTCAAAATTGGAAATATAATATGACCTTTTGTTGTTTCTGTCCTTGGCATCACAATTAACGTTTGTTAAGAAAACAGCGTTCAGTGCATTCATTTATTCTTTCACATAGTTTTTTTTTTTTTTTTCTCATTTACCCTTGTTTACTTTTTACCAACCCAACAACAGCTCATTAAACAAATGAGGGTCACAAAATAAGAGGGATGGGATCGTTCCAATTAACAACTCTGGTTCCTTAAAGTCAACATGAAGAATTGACCCCGTTTAATTCTTAATGCATGTTCCTGGTTTTATTGTGAATGATTCATCAGTGCACGTTATTCAAAAGAAAAACATTTTGTCTTCATCTTTCAACGTGTAAAACTTGCTCTGCTCTGAAATTACTTTCCTTTTTAGCTTCCCTCTTATTTTTCCTCCGCCGGACCGTCCTATATTTTAGAATCAATTAATGTTTCTTTTTGAAATTATAAGGAAGCAATACGACTCCAGTGACTATTTCAACAAGTAATTTGTTATGCTTTCTTAAGTATGAAATCGATTTCTGAATAATTGTACAATTGGTCACTTTGCGTTTTGATGGATCAGATTGCTGTCCGATACATGCACATTCATGCTTAATCTATACTTGATCATGTAAATGTGGTCATATAATTTCAGCATTATTTATATACTATTATAGGATTTATTATGATTATAATAATGCATGAAAAATTTGTCCTACACACAAGAGTGTTTTAAGGACAAAAATCTGAACAATGTATTGAGGTGTGGTAACTGTAGTATAAGTGGAATAATTGACTAACAAAGGTTTACCACATTATTCTATACATATGTATAGTTCAGTCATGAAACTCTAGAGGACGCAGGCTGATCTTCTTTACATGCAATCTGCAAGCAATCACGCCATTACCGCATGGCACAAGCTGATTGGCCTCTGCAGCCAATGAGATTGCTTGCTCAACATTTAGTCTAGTCCTGCAGTCTGCTATAACCCTCCACCTCCCCCAGCTCCACTTGCCTAGATCTGATACAGGATTCATGCATGTCTATTTATGCAGCAGTATACCGTACTGTACATACTTACTTATCTATCAGCAAGTCCAGAAATCAACAGCAGCCGCTGCAGTATTTGGTCCAACAAGACCAAATACATTAACATTGCAATATTCAATAACATGCTAAACATATTATATATATGCAAGTTAAAATATTAAAGCCTCAAGTAATATTGAATGCATCTTGGGAGACATTTAAACTGGATCTTTTCATGATCAGATATTTATCCGCTTAGTAAAAAATGCATGAATTTTGCCTAAGTGCAAATATATATGTTTTAAATATTCTGTTTTGTCTGATTCCTAGAAAAGGCAGTTCATACGGCCCAAGAAGTGTTAACAGATCCAAACACCATGAAAATAATTTGGATCCAGCTTTTTTTTTTTTTAAATACCGCTTCCCAATTCCCAACCTTGCAAACTCACGGGCAGCATTTCATCCACAAACACTAGTGCAATCCGATGCAGTCGATGAGGGATGTTTGGAAGGAGGCGCTCAGCGGGACTTCTGCAAAACTTCTCTTTCAAGCTGGGAAGAGGCCAATAAACAAACATCTTTAAAATATAACATGCCCCGTTTCCCCTGCTTCTCAGTCATGTGGCTGGAGTTTGTGTAAGGCTCTTCATGGAGTTTTCTGTACCCCAGACAATGCCAGCACTCACTGGAGTTCGAGCATGTTGATTAAAGTGTCTTAAATGTGACCTGCCGTCGCTGTAGCGTATGCATTATCATCCGCAGACAGAAGTGGAGCGCTGCAAATAATGAAGCGCATGGGAAGAATAGGCTAGAGTTTAGTTTAAAGCTGCTGTGGATGGAATCAACCATAAACATTATCAGCTGCAAATACTCCCAGAGTTATGAAATATGCTTTGGAGTTTCAACACCTGGAGTTTTACTCTAGTATCCAGAACATTTGTAATTTCAGGGTTCATTGCCTGGTGGTTTAATTATGTTCCAAATTAATGTCTATGCTGGTCACAGCTGGTAAATTTTGATGTTGGATCACTATACTTCAATTGTTAATTTGTCCCTGCATGGAAATTAGTTATTTTATAACTGCCAACACTTTACAATAAGGGTGGAAAAGTTGCATCAATGAAAAGCATTAGCTATAATTGACAATAGAAGTTTTTTTTTTTTACTTTATTAGTTCATTGTGCATCAACTAATGTTCACATATACAGTATAACTTTTACTGTTAAACAAATGAGTTAGTATATGTGGACATTGTTTTTAATCAAGATTCATGTGTGCTGTAAAAGTGTTTTTCATTCACTATAAAAAATGTTTCCATTAATTAAACTAATTAGGGCTGCAACAACTAATCGATAAAATCGATAATAATCGATTATGAAAATCGTTGTCAACAAATGTCATTATCGATTAGTTGGTCTGCTTACGTCACGGGGAGCGTTTACTGATGACGTCATTTTCATGACAACCCAGTCACACGCGAAATGGCAGAGAGTACCTATAGATCAATCGGCGGAGAAAAAAAGTGTGCGCCCCAAGCCGGGGCTGTTTACACCTGGCCACTTCATGCGTTTTCTCAGATCGGATAACGATCGTTTAACGTTAGCTATCTGATTTATCAAAACGATTCAATTTACACCTGGTCACATAAATGTGTTTTCGCTCTTCAATTCCCGCGCTACATGCAGATTTAATGGAGTTCACGTCACCGAAAGCAACAGATATGAGCTGCATTTTAATGATCATCAGCTAAAATCAAAATTAAAGACCGCAATAAGAGAGAGCGACAACAGCACTGGTAAGATCATTTCGTTTCTTGACTTTTAATGATGATGATTGTGCGTTAAGCGTCTGCGACTTACTTTCACTTTGATTTGCGATAGTTTGCTCGTTGGCTTGATGAATAGAGTTTCTCATCTGCGGTAATGCGTGTTGCAGTAGCGCCGTCATATCTGGCTATAATAGCCTATAACACGCTCTCACATGTTTATTTTTTAGCATTTTTGGGAGGAGTAAAATTTACATATGTGGTTTCAACAACCAGATGCATTTACACTTGTCCAGTTTGGTCTGGAATGAGTCTCAGATCTCCTCCTGAAGTGGTTTGAGCGATCGGGTTCAAATCCGTCTCGAATGTGTTTCGAAGGGCATTTATATGTATTTACTGGTCTTTTCACGATCAGATAGCTATCCGATCTGAGAAAACAATGCTACAAAGAAAACAGCTTTGTTTACTAACTTCGGGACAGTCACGGTAGATCTATTTTGTCTCGAGCATCAGGTTGCGCAATCAGTTCGCTCGCAACATAAGTGATTAAAATAGCGATACCGCAGAAATAGGTTAAATTAAAACGGTGTTTACAAAGTGAAGCACTAAATATAAAGGCAGTTAATAACAGCAGCAGTAAAATATTGTTTTTTAGTCACTGTAGTCAGTGGTTTTCAGCGAATGCTTGTGCACTAATGCATCTTTCCTGTCCTTTTAATCAGGCCTGTTAGCTTGCTGCGTACCTCCATTCCGTTCTCTTTTTAAAGCATTTGTCTACTATTAAGTTTTAATTGTTTTTCAAACGCGATCTACTGCGGCTCTGCTACGTTCACACGCTTGTTTTCAGTCTTTCTATATTTAATTTATCAATATATTAAGGTTTAAAATGTCAAAAATAAAGATTATATTAGTAAAACTCAATGTGTGGCTTTTGCACTTTTTAAAGTACACTTTTACACACAAATACCCTGATTTAGAGTTTAATTTAGCTATAATAAAACAAAAAATCAAATTTAATGTAAAAACTTTTTATCCGATTAATCGAAAAAATAATCGTCCGATTAATCGATTATCAAAATAATCGTTAGTTGCAGCCCTAAAACTAATCTCTTTCTTTGTATTAACTCAAATTTGTAGTTCAAAATGTGAAGGCAACCAGGTTTCTTACTTTGAAGTAAAAAGTGAAAAGGAAACATGAAAAAAAAAAAATATATATATATATATATATAAAGAAAGAAAGAAAGAAAGAGAGACAGGGAATAGCATCTACCCATGACCCTGGTTGAACTCCTAAGCAGTCCACACGTCCACTGTTTTGACAGAAAATAACATTTTAAGCCATTATTTTTTTACGATTAAATGTATAGCCAAAGTTTGCATGTGTTTAACACCAAATGACAAGAAGTAGGATTTCACACTAGGCCTTTTTTAACTCAACTTTACATTAACTTACTCTCGTAATGATTGGCAAGCCTGCCTGCAGCTCACAGCCTGTGATAACAGCACTGCCGTGAATGAATATTAACACCAAGCTCTGTTTCTGTGCCAGAATATGTTTCCATGTGAGCGTGACTGACAGTCAGTGGGCTTGAAACCAGCATGAGTAAATGTGCAGTCCATATTATACATTAGCTCTTATACATTAGATGGATATCAGCACCTCAGGGCAGTAAATACTGTAAATAACATACTTAAACAAGTGTGTGTGTGTGTGTGTGTGTGTGTGTGTGTGTGTGTGTGTGTGTGTGTGTGTGTGTGTGCGTGTGTGTGTATGATTGTTTCTTACTGCAGTGGTAAAAACAAAAACATCCATACTCAATGGGTATAAGCATAAATGATATAAGCATTTCAACCGTTTGAAGAAGTATTTCACACAAATAAAAATTCTGTCATTTTTACTCAGCGTTGAGTCTGTTATTTGTTTCCCATGATTGCAAAAATAATAATAATGATAAAATAAATAAAATTTTTGGAGAATCTTTTGCATACAAAGAGAGTTTATGGTGATCAAAAACACAGTAAAAATACAGTAAATAAAGATACAGTAAAAAAAAAATACAGTTGTATATAATGCATACAGGTCCTTCTCAAAAAATTAGCATATTGTGATAAAGTTCATTATTTTCCATAATGTAATGATAAAAATTTAACTTTCATATATTTTAGATTCATTGCACACCGACTGAGATATTTCAGGTCTTTTATTGTTTTAATACTGATGATTTTGGCATACAGCTCATGAAAACCCAAAATTCATCTAAAAAAATTAGCATATCATGAAAAGGTTCTCTAAACGAGCTATTAACCTAATCATCTGAATCAACTAATTAACTCTAAACACCTGCAAAGATTCCTGAGGCTTTTAAAAACTCCCAGCCTGTTTCATTACTCAAAACCGCAATCATGGGTAAGACTGCCGACCTGACTGCTGTCCAGAAGGCCATCATTGACACCCTCAAGCAAGAGGGTAAGACACAGAAAGAAATTGCGGCGTGGCATGGAGGCAATCAGCCTGTGGCACTGCTGAGGTGTTATGGAGGCCCAGGATGCTTCGATAGCGGCCTTAAGCTCATCCAGAGTGTTGGGTCTTGCGTCTCTCAACTTTCTCTTCACAATATCCCACAGATTCTCTATGGGGTTCAGGTCAGGAGAGTTGGCAGGCCAATTGAGCACAGTAATACCATGGTCAGTAAACCATTTACCAGTGGTTTTGGCACTGTGAGCAGGTGCCAGGTCGTGCTGAAAAATGAAATCTTCATCTACATAAGGCTTTTCAGCAGATGGAAGCATGAAGTGCTCCAAAATCTCCTGATAGCTAGCTGCATTGACCCTGTCCTTGATAAAACACAGTGGACCAACACCAGCAGCTGACATGGCACCCCAGACCATCACTGACTGTGGGTACTCCAGTGCTGCTTATCTGTAGCCCAGGTCAGGCGCTTCTGCCGCTGTTTCTGGTTCAAACGTGGCTTGACCTGGGGAATGCGGCACCTGTAGCCCATTTCCTGCACACGCCTGTGCACGGTGGCTCTGGATGTTTCTACTCCAGACTCAGTCCACTGCTTCCGCAGGTCCCCCAAGGTCTGGAATCGGTCCTTCTCCACAATCTTCCTCAGGGTCCGGTCACCTCTTCTCGTTGTGCAGCGTTTTTTTGCCACACTTTTTCCTTCCCACAGACTTCCCACTGAGGTGCCTTGATACAGCACTCTGGGAACAGCCTATTTGTTCAGAAATTTCTTTCTGTGTCTTACCCTCTTGCTTGAGGGTGTCAATGATGGCCTTCTGGACAGCAGTCAGGTCGGCAGTCTTACCCATGATTGCGGTTTTGAGTAATGAAACAGGCTGGGAGTTTTTAAAAGCCTCAGGAATCTTTTGCAGGTGTTTAGAGTTAATTAGTTGATTCAGATGATTAGGTTAATAGCTCGTTTAGAGAACCTTTTCATGATATGCTAATTTTTTGAGATAGGAATTTTGGGTTTTCATGAGCTGTATGCCAAAATCATCAGTATTAAAACAATAAAAGACCTGAAATATTTCAGTTGGTGTGCAATGAATCTAAAATATATGAAAGTTTAATTTTTATCATTACATTATGGAAAATAATTAACTTTATCACAATATGCTAATTTTTTGAGAAGGACCTGTACTTAGCTTATACTATATAATACCTATATAAAAACAACCTGAAATTTAAGTTGGTGTTCGTTGATAACATTCCCTTCTGCCAAATCTCTTAATTGTGTTCATGTGAAGATTTTTAAAATGACATTTGAAAGCATCACTTTGATGTTATTTATATTTATTTATTCATTTATTTTTATATATGTATATTTATTTATAGCTTGACTGCAATGTTAGTTGCTTTGGATATAGGCATCTGCCAAATGTATAAAAGTATATATTATGTATTGATGCCAAAAGTCATGGTTTCTGTGCACCACTTCAAAATGCAGAATTAAGCATGATATTTGAGAGACTTACATTTGTTACATTTGTACACACTTACATAAAAAAAGTGTTGCACAAAAAATAACAGCATACAGGTTTGAATACAGGTTTTCACATGCAAACATTTTTACATTTGGCAGACGCTTTTATCCATAGCGACTTACATTGCATTTCAAGGTACACATTTACATTGTTATCAGTTCTTGCTTTCTCTTGGAATCAAACCCTTGACCTTGGCTCTCCTGCTTGAGACCCTACAGGAGCTACAGCGAATGGTAGGTTCCTCGTCCCATTAGATTCAAAGCAGACCCCGTCCTGGAGGACTGAGGCTTAAACACAAGCACTTTGCCACTCTCGGAAACTCCAGCTTTAATCATTTTGAAGGGAAGACATCAGTGTTAGTGTGGGGTCTCCTTTGAGTATACTACTGTGCGTCTCAAGCATTTGTCCTTGCTTTCACTTTCTGTGTGTGTGTGTGTGTGTGTGTGCATGTTTCCTTTTCATTTTCCAATCCAAGGAAGCTTGAGTGTTCCTCTCTGACTTCATTTGTACTTTAGGGAGCAGGAAAGACTTTGCAAAAAGAATTTTAATTTACTTTTTTTTTTTACTCCTCTCTCCTCTAATTACACTTTTGGATTTTCTATCACCTCCCTAAAAATTGACTTAAATGGCGTGCGAGCCTTTTGATGACCGTGTAATGAGAAATGAGCAACGAGAGAACATGGGAATTTTAGCGGGATTGTCTGAAGTGCCGCCCACTCGCTCTCTTTTTCCCGAGCCTCTGTTCCTCCCGCCCTCCTAAACGCTTCCATCTGTTGTCTCACAAACCGGCTAATGTAGTAACTGGGCCCGATGCCTTTCACAAGTACACCCACTCTCACTGCGACAGCAACTTCTTCGCCTTGCACTTCTGGTTTATCACAGAAACTGTCATTCGAAAGCCTAGTAGGCCGAGAGCTCAGTGTAGATTTAGCATGACAAAAGAGGGCATTTTGTTGTCACATTTTCAGAGGAAAAGATGTCCGCACTGTTGTTTCTAATGTGCTTCGTGATTGCAAAATGCTCCGGGTTCACTGTATGTTCACTTTTGCATCATTTGTAATTTTTTAATCATCACAGGTCACTGTACAAAGCTGTTGTGCAAAATGTTATGCTACACCCAAATTTGGGTCAAAAATGGACAAACCCAACTGTTGGGTTAGGTTTTTAGATTAAATTTTTAACCCAACGGTTGGGTTTGTCCATATTTGACCCAAATTTGAGTTGAAACAACCCAGCATTTTTTAGAGTGTAGTAGTAGTTGAGTTCTGCCGTTATTCTGTGCTGGTTTTATGCATCCACATATGTTTGTGCACAACCGTTTTCTGAATATATTTGGAATCTATCAATATCCTAAAAGTGAAAGTTTTGCATTCAAAAAGCACATTATAAATGAAGCATTCTGGAGCTGTGGACATCTGATATGGTCTGAGTGCAATTAAAAATAACTTCGCTTCAACTTATCTAGCGTTGGCCAGAGGCTGACAGGAACTGTAGGACACGACTTGTGTTTGCACCGTTTGTGACAACACCAGCTGCATGAACTTGACAATTTAGATAGTATGCACATTTTGGTTTGTCACCGGTGTCATCTCAGCAGTGTGGACGTACTCTAGACTTGCCAGAAACAGCAAAGACCGCTGAAGCTGCACAGTGTACAGAGAGTCATTTACATAAGGTAAATATTGACTTGTCGACTACTTTTCTGGATGAGTAGTTGACTAGCAAATATGAGTAGTCATGCAATCTCGTCTACGTTCCTTCAGTGTGCATCTGTGGTATTTTTCACCTGTTTTATGATCCAGCGGGTGAAAATGCTGCATCTGATCACTTATTAACGTAACAGCACTCCTTATTCAACAACACATATGATTTGAGGAGTCATGCATGTACTCTGCAGGACGACGCACACACTGAGGTTTATTAAAATCTCTTTCTGTGTATTTCTCCAGCTCATTCACACCATCAGCGTAGTGGACAGGGATGAACCGCAGTCTGGACATCGCTTCTATTTCACGCTGGCTCCCGAAGCCTCCAACAACCGACACTTTACACTGTGGGACATCAAGGGTGAGAGACTGGATCTTTACCTCTCTATTATACATTTTTGATGCACGTTTTCTTTTACATGCACGAATATTGCATTTACATTACCAGGCAAAAGTTTGGAATAATTACTAAAGTCTTCAGTGTCACATGATCCTTCAGAAATCATTCTAATATGTTGATTTGATGATTATTAATAATGGTCCTTATTATTATCAGTGTTTAAAACTGTTGTCAGAATTATTGGATGTTTTTGATTAAATCATTTATTTGAAATAGAATAGAACATTTTACGTATTCCTGCAAACGTTTGAATGATCGTGCATCACTGTTTCCAAAAAAATATTCTAGAAAAAACAGTTTTTAACTTTGATAATAATCAGAAATGTTTCTTGAGCAGCAAATCATCATATTAGAATGATTTCTGAAGGATCATGTGACACTGAAGACTGGAGTAATGATGCTGAAAATTCAGCTTTGATCACAGGAATAAATTACATTTTACAGTATATTCAAATAGAAAACAGTTCTTTCAAATTGTAATAATATTTCACAATATTACTGTTTTTTACTGTATTTCTGGTCCTTGGTCCATGAGCATGAGAGACTTCTTTCAAAAACATTTAAAAAATATTTATCAAACCCAATTTTTGATCAGTAGTGTATCTATTAGCTATTGAAATTAGTCAAAACGGTGCCACATATAGTGAATGGGCATATAATCAAATTTGATATGAAATCAGAAAAGGTGCAGATTTTTTTTCCGGACTATCTTTGGCTCAGTTACGAGTATTGAAGCAGAATTTTAACTCTGGTCCCTGTTGGGTTTTGCAAAGACATTTCACCTTTGACTCCTGTGTAGCGTGATGACCACAGCTCAGGTCTGTCTCCTGCAAAGGAGAAATCAATACGAGAACAGGCTTCTGCTTAATCCTCTCGTGTTGGACAGTTTTACACCGTCTGTCCATCTTCAGGCCAAATAGAAACATCAGGGCTGTTTGTTGAGTCTGATGTTCTGTTAGAAAGGATTTCTTGTTAAAAAAAATCATCCGACCAGTGAGAGTTTTACCAGCATTTTTACTCTATCTTTGAGTGAACTTCCCAGATGGACACCTGATCTTTGACTCTGCGCTCATGATAATCAGATGATACAGTTCCTCGTGTTCGACACTCCCTCGACAGGACGCTCCGCTGTCTCCGACCCGCATGAGGTGCCAGAAAAGTATAAGCCGAGTTTATTCGCTCTCCTGAAAAGACCAATATGTGCAAAAAAAACCTTTTAGTGGAAGCCTGACTTGACAAATGCAATCTTTCATGAACGCTCCCGAGAGGTAGCCCGCATTGTCACTTTTATGACATTACCTTCTGTTGTAGCATCTGGTGTTTGTGTTCGGAAACAGAGGATGAGGGGTATTTAATATTTCTGTCCAATTCATATGCATGGATTTTCTGTTATGCACTGGGAATTCTGTTGTTTTGAATATTTTGACTTTAAGAGTCATCATTTAAAGACCTAAAAATTAGGTTTTGTGGCTTTTATTCCATGTCAATGTTTAGCAGATTAACACATTACACATATAATTACAAAATGAAAAGTAAATAAATAAACGGACGGACAGATAGACAGACATACAGATAGATAAAAATGACATGTATTTGATAGAATTACAGAGAGAGAGAGAGAGAGAGAGAGAGAGAGAGAGAGAGAGAGAGAGAGAGAGAGAGAGAGAGAGAGATTTTAATGCACACCATCCAGCCAATCAGAATCAAGTATTCAGACAGACCATGGTATAAATAAAAATAAAGTTTTCTAGTAGACAGTATACTTTGGGAATGCCCCTATAATGCCATCTGGGTTGGGAGCGCTAGGATTATTGATGTCAATCTATCAGCAATTAATCAGCCATTTATCCTTAGATAGCTCTCAAATGTATATTTTTCATTTCTGTTTTGCTTTGTCAGTCTTATATTTGTTGTCTTTCCCCAAACGCTGGTCCCGTCAGGCTGAGGGGGTTGTGTTATTGCCAGGCTCTTCAGAGATGTGTGTAAGTTTCTTTAGAGATGTGTGTTAGTTGATGTGACGCATGGGCAAATCTAGACTGATCTGACAGGATGGAAATGTCAACTGTGGAGAGCCAGGGAAATGTCAGCGGAGCACGTGAGGGCCACACACACACACACACACACACACACACACACACACACACACACACACAACACAAACACATGATGCACGCTTGAGCGGAGACCCCTGCGCGCACGGGATGCTCCACACACGCACGCACGCACACATAGGCACACACTCACACAAACACACCACACACACACACACACACACACACACACACACACACACACACGCACACACACGCACACATAGCACACAAACACACTCACACACACACACACACACACACACACACACACTCACACACACACACACACAATCTCACACAGACACACACACACACACACACACACACACACACACACACACACACACACACACACTCACGCATAATCACACACACACACGCATATATGTATAGACAATGAATAATAATTAATATATCCAAATATATAAAAAAATACATATGTGTGTATGCATGTGATTTATCATGTAAAAATATTAAAATAATTTAAATGATTCAATATTATTATTAATATTAATTACAATAGTGATTGATTAACAATAACAATATATAAAATATTATTTATAATATCTATTCATTTTATAGTATTATCGTGATTATTACTATTCTTTTCTATTTTGGTAAAGGTATTTTTGGGGAAATGTGCTTAATTCTCAACAAAAAAAGAAGGTTAACTAAAGGTGAAGTGTTTAATTTCTGCACTACTAGTGGCACCAAACAGATGTGCACTCTGTTGGAGTGTTATAACAGGGAATAGCAGCCTAACAGCATTTGTCTCATTTGATTTCGGGATGAAATATGACCCAGAAACTCTCCTAAAATGACACCTACACAGGTTTCCCCTCTCAAGCACACTCAAAAGAACACACTTTGCATCCTCCCACGTCCCATATCCCTCATACGTCTGTTTTCATGGACACATTTGTCAACCTGTCAGATTAAATCTGTCACTTGTTTCTCTTCGACACCGCAGCGCTGCGTTACCTTCTCCCTCTGTGATCCGACACACGAGGACAAACGCAGGTTTTTTAGCAAACTTTTCCCTGTCTGATAAAACTGTCCTTTCACTATAATGTTAAATTCATATCTTACATTGTGCTTTGAATAGCCACATCGGAGTCCTTCCAGAGAGAGAGAGCGAGAGCTGTTTGGCACGTTGGGAATTTGATTGACGACTCCAAACAAAACATCTTTTGGCTTTTGATTTTGGACAGCTTGTCTGGAGCCAGTCGAGGCTGTTTTCTCTCACCAGGGTTTGATTTGTCTTTCCCTCGTATGCCTCTAACATTCCCCGTGTCCGATTGCTCCCCGGTTGCCCGTTGGCGTGCTTTTAGTCGAAACAGAGCATATAGCACAGGCAGAGGGCATTGTTCATTGTTATGCAGTTTGTTTGGGGAAAGTTTTGTTCTGGTTTGTTTTCACAGTTCTCTTTCCATAATCTGTATTCAAAATTGACTGTTCTGCCCTCAGTCGGCTGATCCTGGGATACAGAAACTTTACAATATGAGTCCGTCTGGCAAATACAGATGCCCAAAACAAGTATTTGCACTGTATAAATGTGTGAATGTAATTCATCAGATCAAGTGGTTGGATCTGTGTCTTAAGTGATATTTTGTTATCTAATGTGATGACTTTCATGTTTATTTTGGCTCAAGTATCCATCCACTTTTTTGGAATGTATTTTATTATTTTATATGCTAATACAGGTCAAAAGTTTGAAATAATTAAGATTTTTTTCTCTTCTGCTCACCAAGGCTGCATTTATTTCATTAAACATTTGTTTAGTAAAAAAAAATAGTACAGTAAAAGTAATATTGTGAAATATTATTACAATTTTAAATAAGCGTTTTCTATTGTAATATAGTATGTTAAAATGTAATTTATTCCTTTGTGCAAAGCAGCTATTACTCAGCTATTAAAATTCAGCATTTTAAAATTATATTTAAATAGAAAACACCTATTTAAATGGTAATAATATTTCACAATATTACCGTATTTACTGTATTTTTGATCAAATAAATGCAGCCGTTGTGAGCTGCTTAAACATTTAAAAAATAAAATCTTAATTACAACAAACTTTTGCCCGGTAGTGTATATGTATCATATTAAAATCTGCATGGAAATTCAAAGATTATGTATATTGTATTTTGCAAAATCAAATAAATTTTTTCATTTCAAATTTGATTTAAAAGCCCAATCATGAACCAAGGTTTGAACCAAGGTCATTAATTTAAAATGGTGTTTTCTATTTCCAGATGGAATTTATGGATTTAAATAAAATCTTTATATATATATATACATGCTTTTCTACAATATTTCATCCGCTAGTTATTGTTGTTGTCTTGTGTACAGTAAAACCTGCTCTTAGTGATGTCCGATTTGTGAGCGAATCATTCTTTTGAGTCGATTCTTTTTTTTTGTGAGTCACTCTGAATGACTTGTTAGCGAAATTAATCCTTTTAAAAATCCATATCCAACGACTGGAAAGGTCATAGCAATTCATCGGTCAAAAAGTGCAGAAACCCTTATAAACGTAAGCACTAAATTTGATTCACAGCTTTTGATGACTCGAAATCAATTATGAAGCTAATCTGAGCGCCTATACGAGGTGCTGAACTCAATCAATGATTTCCTTCTGCGTCCTCTTTTTGTCATTTAGGTGTTTTCCAGAAAGACGCGGCCCAACTAGATTAATATTGAAAGGTCACGGCTCCTTGCTCTTTGAGAAATGATTGGTTGATGGATTTGACATAACCCAATCAATGACTGTGTCTCGGTCCCATTTTAAAACACATTGGCGTTCGGATCTCAGTATTTACTTCAGCTCATTGCAGGGAAAACAACTCAGCGGTTGTTTGGTTATGATAATGTCTCCATTTCTGATGTTTTTAGACTTTAGAAAGGGAAATGGATTTGTTGCCTATTTGATGGTGTGTGCTATAGCCTATTTATGAGAATGAGAGAGCCTTTGAGAGAAGATTTACTGGTCCAGTCAAGTCACAATGTCATAGTGCTTTTACTCGGCAAAAGTCCCGTGTCTCTAACGGATCTGGTAATGCGTGCTGTATTTATCAGTAAGTCACGCTCTAGCGCTGGAGGTGACAGTGATGTATGTCCTGCATGATGGATGGCTTTTGTGCCTGTATGCAAGTCCATTAGTTGAGCTGTTGCTGTAGTATTTTGCTGTTTGTCAGTGTTAGTCACATTCATACATCTGGCGTTTCAGCAGCCGTTGTAAAAGCTTTTGGGCAGTTCTGGGGAACTTTAGACTGCTGTTTCTTGCTAAAAGCCTGCAATGAGTTTAATTTATGGTTGTTTTCAGTTATTAATATATCGTTGGTTGGCCAAAATCATATCTGCACAATTTGGCACGTTTCATTGTGTTATCACAAAAAAAAAAAAAAAAAAAAAAAATATAATAAATATATATATATATATATATATATATATATACAGGTCCTTCTAAAAAAATTAGCATATTGTGATAAAGTTCATTATTTTCCATAATGTAATGATAAAAATTAAACTTTCATATATTTTAGATTCATTGCACACCAACTGAAATATTTCAGGTCTTTTATTGTTTTAATACTGATGATTTTGGCATACAGCTCATGAAAACCCAAAATTCCTATCTCAAAAAATTAGCATATTTCATCCGACCAATAAAAGAAGTGTTTTTAATACAAAAAAAAGTCAACCTTCAAATAATTGTGTTCAGTTGTGTTCTGCAAAATCCTTTTGCAGAAATGACTGCTTCAATGCGGCGTGGCATGGAGGCAATCAGCCTGTGGCACTGCTGAGGTGTTATGGAGGCCCAGGATGCTTCGATAGCGGCCTTAAGCTCATCCAGAGTGTTGGGTCTTGTGTCTCTCAACTTTCTCTTCACAATATCCCACAGATTCTCTATGGGGTTCAGGTCAGGAGAGTTGGCAGGCCAATTGAGCACAGTAATACCATGGTCAGTAAACCATTTACCAGTGGTTTTGGCACTGTGAGCAGGTGCCAGATCGTGCTGAAAAATGAAATCAGATGGAAGCATGAAGTGCTCCAAAATCTCCTGATAGCTAGCTGCATTGACCCTGCCCTTGATAAAACACAGTGCACCAACACCAGCAGCTGACATGGCACCCCAGACCATCACTGACTGTGGGTACTTGACACTGGACTTCAGGCATTTTGGCATTTCCTTCTCCCCAGTCTTCCTCCAGACTCTGGCACCTTGATTTCCGAATGACATGCAAAATTTGCTTTCATCGGAAAAAAGTACTTTGGACCACTGAGCAACAGTCCAGTGCTGCTTCTCAGTAGCCCATGTCAGGCGCTTCTGCCGCTGTTTCTGGTTCAAAAGTGGCTTGACCTGGGGAATGCGGCACCTGTAGCCCATTTCCTGCACACGCCTGTGCACGGTGGCTCTGGATGTTTCTACTCCAGACTCAGTCCACTGCTTCCGCAGGTCCCCCAAGGTCTGGAATCGGTCCTTCTCCACAATCTTCCTCAGGGTCCGGTCACCTCTTCTCGTTGTGCAGCGTTTTTTGCCACACTTTTTCCTTCCCACAGACTTCCCACTGAGGTGCCTTGATACAGCACTCTGGGAACAGCCTATTTGTTCAGAAATTTCTTTCTGTGTCTTACCTTCTTGCTTGAGGGTGTCAATGATGGCCTTCTGGACAGCAGTCAGGTCGGCAGTCTTACCCATGATTGCGGTTTTGAGTAATGAAACAGGCTGGGAGTTTTTAAAAGCCTCAGGAATCTTTTGCAGGTGTTTAGAGTTAATTAGTTGATTCAGATGATTAGGTTAATAGCTCGTTTAGAGAACCTTTTCATGATATGCTAATTTTTTGAGATAGGAATTTTGGGTTTTCATGAGCTGTATGCCAAAATCATCAGTATTAAAACAATAAAAGACCTGAAATATTTCAGTTGGTGTGCAATGAATCTAAAATATATGAAAGTTTAATTTTTATCATTACATTATGGAAAATAATGAACTTTATCACAATATGCTAATTTTTTGAGAAGGACCTGTATATATATATATATATATATTTATTTTTTTTTAAATTGACTCCAAGTACAGCTACGAAATATGCTTATATTAAATACATTTTTAATAACATTAGAACAAAGGGGAAATATATATATATATATATATATATATATATATATATATATAATACATACATAGGTAAAAAAAAAAAAAAAAAGGTACACAAGCTGTCACTGGGACGGTACCCTTCAAAATGGTTATAATATGTACCATTTAGGTACTAATACCGGTATGTCCACTTTTGGTACCAATATGTACCTTTGAGGGACTAATATGCACTCTTTAGGTACAAAGGTGTAGCTTTTGAAAAGGTACCGCCACAGTGACAGCTTTGTACCTTTTTTCTGAGAGTATACTGTATACCGTATTATGCTGTAAAAAACTGTAATATTGTGAAATATAAGTATTTTACTAAAACACCTTTTCTATTTAAATGTTTTTAAAATGTATTTTCTGTAATGGTGATGCTTTTTTTTTTAAATCACCATTTATTTTAAATAAAATGTTCTTGTAACAGTCTAAACGTCTTTACTGTCACTTTTGATCAATTTGAATGTATCCTTGCTGAAAAGTATTCATTTCTTTTTTGAAACGTTTCGACCCCAAACTTCTGAACTTCTAAATATACTATAATATTTAGTACTTTTCCCCCCTAATTTTTAAAAGCGTTGAAAGTTGATGGGTTGTCTTAACAGCAAGTTGACTAATTGGTCGTATAATCCTGTATAATTAGGCTGGTTCCAGGCTCACCTTTTCAGTAATAATAAAATAATGCATATGTTTAGTATGAAAAACAGATTGCATATATTGAGCTAGATTACGTAACATTCTGTCTGTCCTCTCCTCTCACTAGACAACACAGCCGGCATCCGAACGCAGCGGTCCGGGTTTAACCGTCAGGAGCAGAACGTGTACCTGTTGCCCATCCTGGTGGTGGACAGTGGCCCTCCGGCCCTCAGCAGCACGGGGACCCTCACCATACACGTGTGTGGCTGTGACCCGGACGGGGCCATTCAGTCCTGCAACGCCACGGCGTACGTCATGTCCACTGCGCTCAGTCCTGGTGCTCTCATCGCACTGCTGGTGTGCATCCTCATTCTCATCGGTAAAACCTTTTACTTCACCAACTTTCTTTATTGATTTACAACGTCTGTGAGAATACAGTTCAATGCATTCCCAGTTTCTTAAAGAGGACCTATGTGTTATGCTTTTTTCCACTTTCTTCTTTCTTCAGTTTGTAATGTTTCTATTTGAGTATGAAAAAGTTCCAAAGCACAAAGTTCCTCCAGCAGGAGTTCTTCTTTATATCAGTGTCAGTGTTTCTGAACTCCCTGAAACGCCTCCATTGTAGTCTTGAGTTTCTTCCAGGAATCAACTCGTCACAATATTCCTCATTTCAATAATTCATACGCAGAATAAAGGGGCGGGGCCTGGTTGAGTTAGTTAGTAGTGTGTTGAAAGGTAAGGGGCGGGACATTTCCCAAACACGTTCTAAGCGCTTGACCAATCACAACACACTGCTCCAGCCGACCAATCAGAGCACAGTGTGCTTTTCAGAAGGAGGGGCTTCATAGAGACAGGAACTAAACAGAGCGTTACTGACAGACTGGGAAGAGAGGAGCTGCAACAATGGAGAATATGGGAAAAATAATGAACATTCAAGCATGAAAACCTGTTCTAGTAAAAAAACTAAATCAAGACTTTGTAAAAGGGCATTATATGGCCTCTTTAACTACAAATGTGAAATGCATGCTTCAGGAAGCCAAGCAGGCATGAAACTTAAGTAAAGCATGCATTTTAGTGTTGTGCATTGTCCTTTTGAGTGTGGACTACTTTTCTAGGTGGATGAACTTGTTATGCATTAATGATGTAATTCCTGTGGGTGGAGTTCGTTGAATGTAAACAGTGCGTTACAGATAGTTGCATCACACACTCACATGGGTACCAAGCAAAAGTAACCAAGTTTTATTTGTTTGTTTTTTGCTGGTTTTGCGATGAAAGACTTTGACAGACTGAGTTGATATGCGATTCTGTCACACCAGTCTCATGCTGTATGCATGCAATATTATGTTATCGGTATAGCTTTGAAACAGTGTGACAGATTTGACAGCATATTGACTACCAGCATCATGTAGCTTGACTGGTAGAACATTGCAGAGGTCATGGGGTTGAATCATATTGTGAACAAATGAACTGATGAAATTTGTTACTTGAATTCACTGTTTGCTATGGATAAAATCATAAAATCAAGTCAAAAGATTTTGCACACTTTAATGAATTTGCTTCTCATGATCTTAAAAACCTTTTTAAGTCGATGCCTACATGCATAATTTTTATTTATTGCTAATAATAGTCATTATTTAATTAATTAATTATTTCATTATTTAATTTTAAAATAATTATTCTAGACTACTAAATTATGATAAAATTCTGCATATTTAAAACATTTATTCACAGTTCTCATCTGATAGCTTTCCATTGATTTTCATTGTTTCCCATTCTTTCATACTCACTCCTGCATTTATTATTTGTGGCATGCTGTCCATAGAATTTAAGTGGTAAATATGCCAGAAGATTTCTTCAGCATTTATATACAGTATGCATGTAATTTATACAGTATGTGGGTCAATGATGTGAATGAATGGAAGGTTTTATCATCAATATCTTTTGACCCTTAACAAAACACAGATCACCAGGTGACTAATGGATCTCGAAGATGCAAATACATCCACTTGAGAATGTGTGTTTGAGCATTATTATCTGCATTTATGGATCGATTAATAAAACCTTTAATCAGTAGTGTGCATTGAGACCAGCAGACTATAGAGTCAAGCAAGTGCTGAACATTTGTGCTGCTTGTGCACACACACACACACACACACACACACATCATGTTTACCTCTACGACCGCTGTAACTCTTTTAATGGTCCATCATCATTCTTTAAAACCTTGTTCGTGGGTTCAAATGCGGCGGGAGGCAAAAAACCAAACTAGAATTACATGAAAGCTGATCAATATTTCATACAGCATCCTCTGCCCACTGACTGCAGTTGCTCATCCTCTATCAGGAAGAGTACGAAAGCTTTTGTTCACGCAGAGGGAACACACACACAATACAGGCCTCAGTGAATGACATCCAGCCTCTCTAGTGGAGAACTGGTGAGTTAAGGGAAGCTTGTGAAAAGAGCAGCATCAGCACCGCTGTCCCCGCGGATCACTGAGCGCTTTAAATAGAGCAGCCTTTCCAGACATCCACGGCACTCCTGTTCCTGTGTAGAAGAGCCGTTGGACTGCGGTTCTGTTGTCATCGCTGAAAGTTTTATGACTTTCTTCTGGCCTCAGTATATCTGTCTTTATTTCTCTTCTCTCCATTTAGAGCTTTTCCCATCCCTCTTTCTCTCTCTCTCTGTCCTCTGCAGTCGCTTATAAAGTATGCCACATGAATTGTTCTCAGTCAGCTGAGCAGGGTTTTTTCCCTCCCTGTTGCTCATCTTTCCTGCGGTAAATCATTTATAAGTCGTGTGCGGGTCATCAGACGCACATCCTTTCTGTTTAATTAGCCATGTTTGCTCAGTCAAGCATCACTATCATCATTGCTCATACTTTTAGTCAGGGACTTTTCAAAACCATTAACCCTAAGTATTAGAGCTTGTTGTAAAATAATAATACAGTCTTTGAAAGCATTGTTTTATGCTTTTTTTCTTCCCTATCCACTCCAAATAAATACATTTTTAGTTTTGTGAATAAAAGAATATTTTTAAGCATTTAAACATCAACTTTAGATATTATTATAAAATAAAACCATAAAAAACATTTTCATTTCTTGAAATAAGATAAACATTAACTGAAATGAAATGAAATAAAATTAAATAAAATATTTAAAAAACGTATTAAACGTATTGTTTTCAGCTAGTTGCCAAGTCAACAAAAGACTAAAACTAACACTGAAATAAAATTAATAAAAACTATATAGATATATGAAAAACACACACACACACACACACACACAAAAACAATATTAAAACTGTAACTGTAATTAAATAAATATATATATTCATTAAAAAAATCTAGTTCAAAATATTAATAAAAACTATTATCATATCTAAATTATACTGAAATAACATGGCTTTATATCAAGTAGATTCAGTAAAGTGTGTCCAAACTGTTGACTTCCATCATCATCTTCTCTCTGGAGAAGTCAAGTGTGAACACGTCAAACATGTTGTTCAGTTTGATCTCTGGATTCAGGACCTTTGAGGACGTGGTTGCCATTGAGACTGTAATTATATATTATGAAATTGGTTAAGACAAACTAATAAGGCAACAATTTGATGTATAAACTTTTTTTTTATTAGCTATCACTACATCTTTTGTAATATTTTTGACTGTAGTTGTTGTTGCAGCCAAGTGTGGGTATCTGCAGTTCAGAGTAATGAAAGGTACGGAGCGTGTCGTACGGTAGAGGGTGTGCTGAAAGGTGTGTCGAAATGTAGGGCTTCATGCTGAAATGTAGGGGTGTGCCAAAAAGTATGGGGCGTGTCCAGTGGTTGGGGGCGTGCTGAAAGGTAGGGGGTTTGCTTAAAGGTAGGGAGCATGTTGAAATGTAGGGGTGTGCCAAAAAGTATGGGGTGTGTCCAATGGTTGGGGGTGTGTTGAAAGGTAGGGGGTGTGTCGAAATGTAGGGCTTCATGCTGAAATGTAGGGGTGTGCCAAAAAGTATAGGGGCGTGCCCAATGGTTGGGGGCGTGTTAAAAGGTAGGGGGTGTGCTTAAAGGTAGGGAGCATGTCGAAATGTTGGGGGTGTGCCGAAAGTTTGAGAGTTGGTCGAACGGTTGGGGGCGTGTTGCAAGGTAGGGTGTGTGTCGAATGGTTGTGGGCGTGCTGAAGGGTAGAGGCTGTGTTGAAAGGTGGGGGACCGGGGTGTGACGAAAAGTAAGGGGTGTGCTGAAAGGTAGGGGGTTTGTTAAAAGGTAGGTGGTGTGTCGAAAGGTAGGGGGCAATGCTGAAATGTGGAGTTGTGGCAAAAACTAGGGGGCGTGTCGAACCATTGGGGGTGTGCTGAACGGTAGGCGCCGTGTCGAAAGTTTGGGTGCGTGTGGAAAGGTAGGGGCGTGCTGAAAGGTAAGGGGTGTGTCGAAATGTAGGGCTTCATGCTGAAATGTAGGAGTGTGCCAAAAAGTATGGGGCGTGTCCAGTGGTTGGGGGCATGCTGAAAGGTAGGGGGTGTGCTAAAAGGTAGGGGGCGTGCTGAAAGGTAGGGGGTGTGCTTAAAGGTAGGGAGCATGTTGAAATGTAGGGGTGTGCTAAAAAGTATGGGGCGTGTCCAATGGTTGGGGGTGTGTTGAAAGGTAGGGGGTGTGCTTAAAGGTAAGGGGTATGTCGAAATGTAGGGCTTCATGCTGAAATGTAGGGGTGTGCCAAAAAGTATGGGGCGTGTCCAGTGGTTGGGGGTGTGCTGAAAGGTGGGGGGTGTGCTTAAAGGTAGGGAGCATGTCGAAATGTAGGGGGTGTGCCGAAAGTTTGGAAGTTGGTCGAACGGTTGGGGGCGTGTTGCAAGGTAGGTTGTGTGTCGAATGGTTGTGGGCGTGCTGAAGGGTAGAGGCTGTGTTGAAAGGTGGGGGACCGGGGTGTGACAAAAAGTAGGGGGTGTGCTGAAAGGTAGGGGGTTTGTTAAAAGGTAGGTGGTGTGTCGAAAGGTAGGGGGCATGCTGAAATGTGGGGTTGTGGCAAAAACTAGGGGGCGTGTCAAACCATTGGGGGTGTGCTGAACGGTAGGCGCCGTGTCAAAAGGTTGGGTGTGTGTGGAAAGGTAGGGGCGTGCTGAATGGTAAGGGGTGTGTCGAAATGTAGGGGCATTCAGAAATGTAGGGGTGTGCCAAAGAGTAGGGGCCATGTCGAATGTTTTGGGCGTGCTGAAAAGTAGGGGTTGTATTGAAAGGTAAGAGGCTTGCTGAAATGTAGGGGTGTGCTGAAAAGTAGGGAGAGTGACGAACAGTAGTGGACGTGCTGAAAGGTAGAAGTGTTTCAAAAAGTAGGGGGCGTGTTGAAAGGTAGCAGTCATATCACAGACTTAAGAGTGCAATACAGTAAGAAATCACTTAGCAACCATCTAAGTAGCTGCATAGCAATGTGGTAAAACACCTTAGCAACCGCATAGCAATGCCTAAGCAACTACTCGCAACACTCATTACAGTGGTGAGTGTTTTCATGGACAAATACCACTCATTCTCCGACAATATCTCATCATCTTGACATTAGTTTTAATGTGTGAGCGAAGCACCTCAAAATTGATCTCTAATTAATAATTCAATTTAAATGTCGTCCCAAAGGACATGATCCTCTTCTGAAATGAACATCAATTAAAACTGAAGCAGCACAGTAAAGCAGAAAGGCAGAAACGTATGAAAGTTTAATGCTAGTTGTTTAAAATCTTAGGTGTTTGAAAGCACAGCTTCTGATTGCACAGCCTCTCGTACCTCACTCCTTAAATGTTTATAACTTTTCTATTTTTATTTGATTTGATTTATGGAATCAAAATTGTATTTGGAAATACAATTCATAGTGGGCTAGTCTAGTTTAAATGTAATGAAAAGTTTCACCAGAATGTCTCCTCTTCTAAAGATCGGATAGA
The DNA here is from genome assembly GCA_030770095.1 of Gila robusta. NCBI lineage: Eukaryota > Metazoa > Chordata > Actinopteri > Cypriniformes > Leuciscidae > Gila > Gila robusta. The sequence goes on along the minus strand of JAVALU010002118.1, from coordinate 1,874,906 downwards.
TCTCATGACGTTGAAGGGAAGAGGGTGTCCCTCCTGATCACAGCCTTCTTTCAATGCCGCACCATTCCTATTAGATCAATTTGTGGCATGATAAGGAGGGAATGAAAACAAATTTCTGCCTAATTACCTTCAAACAAACAACCCCTCCATCAGTTCATTCTGAGGGTGACGTGATAAATCCATTTGGGCGCAGCAAGGCATCTGCACACATCCGTCCCAATTACAGCCCATCTGCCATGATGGGAGTCCTGGCCACCCGCCGCCCAAGGGTAAATTAGCCGTCTTGTCAGGTCCGCTTAACCGAACATCTGCACGGCAAGGAGTCACAACATGTTTCACAAAGGCAGGTACATAATGTGGTTCTTCACCCCATACCTTCAGTACAACGTAGGACGCGATGGGGGTCTGGATTCGTAGCTCATTCCAGATGGAGAAAGTGTGCTGGGTTGTTGGGGGGAAAAAAGTGCTGCGACCTTTTAGTGATTCAATTCCTGCTAATTCTAAACCAGCCTATGTAATCGATGCATGTAATCCCGTAATGTGTCTAAAGACTAGTCTGTATGCATGCATCTTCACAGGAATTACCACTTTAATGCTGAGCGTCATTTAGTATGCATCATGCACTGCAAATGCAGTCCGTGGAACTCAATTCACTTTACCTGGCTCGCGGCCATTTAGAGTCCTTGATCATGCCAGAATCGAAGAATAACATGAAGAGAGAGCTCGGTCAAAGACTTATCTCTCCAAGGCTTATGGAAAATACTGAATCAAAGAGCCAGGGAGCCGTGTGCTTCTGTGAGGAGTCGCACCGTCTGCGGCGTTAATCGCTCCCGTGTTTTTAGCCATTTGTTGGTCAGTAAACAATTGCAGACTGACCTATTGCAAGTCAGTTACACAGATTAATTTACCTGCCATCTTTTCTCCTCCGAACATGTTTGGGGTAGATAAACACTGACAGAAAGTGTTGGCTGAAAGAAATAAATGGCAGTAAGTAATAATAATTCTTTCAACTGGTTTGTCCTGTGAAATGTGAAAGGGAAGTTATGAAACTCCAGGTGTGGGCTATGGCTCGTGAATTGGAAATTGCCGTATCAGATTGATTTGTCATTTCCGGAAAGGGGCCGAGTGTGTTCATTTTCTGTCTTGTTTGTACACCGCTTTGTCAGTTTTCATATGGTTGGAGCTGCTTGCAAAGCTCAGCGCTAGACAGATGGTTCATGGCGAGCAAATTTAGCTTCAACTTCACAGCGAGAGCCTTCATAATGCGCTCATACTTTAATTTACTTGTGTGTCCCGTTCTACCAGAAAAGCCATCCATAAAACAAGCTTCTTAGTGTGCAGTCTCCACTCTAAATATATATTTTTTCCTCAAATGCATTTTTTGCTTATGTAAATCTATGTATCCATTCATCCATTCATTTATCCATCCATCCACAAAGGTAACACTTTACATTAGGCAACACATATTCACTATCAACTATAGGTTTTTTTACTCAGTTAACTCCTAATTACTGCGTATTGATAGTAAGTAAGGTAGTGGTTATGTTTAGGTATTGGGTAGGGTTAAGGGATGTAGCATTAATATGTTCTTTATAAGTACTAATAAACAGCCATAATGTTAATAATATGCATGCTAATAAGCAACTAGTTAATAGCGAATAGTGTTCCCGAAGTGTTGCCATTTTTGGGATGTATTTAGAAAGATATGTGTTAGGTTAATTAGATCAAGAGTTTTTCTAACTCATAAAGAACATTTAAAAGGGACATTAAAGACTGCATTGAAATAAATGTAAATCTGAGAAGTGTTTCTTAAAATGCATGATTTTTTGAGCACTTTTAAGTACTTTGCTGCAGTTTTCTACTATCTAATAAATGGTTGTCTGAGAGCTTTCATCCTTGTCATTCGTCCTCAAAAGGAAAGATGAAAGAAATCCTTTCCGGACCCGCAGACGTTTCCCTCTCAAGATTAGAACGCCAGCCAAGACAATGGCTCTGTTATAACGTTAATGATTATGTAAAATGGATAGCCTTTGATCAGACATGTGCCTCCAGAGAAAACATGCTTAATGAAATATTCAGATGATATTCAGATGATCACTTACTGAATTTGAACTTTGCACCACAGACATTATATTGAGCTTATGCATCATAATAGTTTGTATCGTTGCAGATAAAGTCCCTTTGAAATCAAAAGCCAACCGGACTGTGATGTAAACTACATTCTATTCGAGTTGCAGTTTCCACACATGTTATTAGTACAGTACTTAATACTTAAACCATAAAAAATGTTTACATTTATATGAGCTGTGTGATGGAGAGCCAAACGATGACAGCAGATTTAATTAAATGTCGATGTATTGTCCAGCAGAAAGCAGACAGCAAAATTGAACACAGAGCACGCTTCATCCCACACCATCATAAAACACAATGATGTTGTGAACATGACACTGCATTAAAACTACAGCATAACACAGTGCACACAAACTAGCTTAATTAAACACATAGTATTAAAAATAAATAGATCAATATCAATTATTCCAGTGATTGCTGCAATGTTATTGTAACACAGTTCGTTGTTATGGGAAGAAGGAGGCGGGAACCGGCGAACATTTAACAAACTTTAATAAATAATTAAACAAATACAAAACGAAAGTAAAAGACAGCAGCTCCTCACGGATGAGTGCTGTCACATATAACAAAACAAAACGCAAGTCCAGGCCTGGCCTCTCTCCATCTCCACTGTTTTCGTACCGTGTGAACTGAAAAGAGTAGATTTTATTCTGGTCTGTTGGACCAGAAAATCATAAATCTGATTGCTTAGAAAAGTAACAACATGATGTGAGGAATAAATCATTTCCATAGCGCAAACGCTGTGGGCGCATAAAGTTTAATACCTTGGGTTTTGGGTTTGTGCACGCAAGCTACTTTTGAACAGTCAATCTCAAAACCTCCACAAGCGTAGTAACCTACATTGCTAAATCGCTGCTTTTGTCTCCACTTTTAGGAGGCTTAAAACATATGCATGGAGGGAATTAGGTCAGACATTTTTTTTCCTAACTAGAAATCCATATTAAATACATCAGTGTTCCCTAAATTGTAATTGGTTGGACTTTTCTATGAGCTGAAAGAGCCAGCCATATCTGTGAATGCAGCAGTGAGTTTAGCCGCCGGTTCTGTGTTTATTTAAACAACACTGACAGATCAAATGTAAGAAAGACGGTATGCAATCACAAATGCAGACGCTAATTAACATAATTCAGCACAGATTAAGGATTCATTGGTTTATTGAGACGGATGCTGCTTTTGTTTTCCTACTCATTAATTTATTAAATGATCCATCTCAATTGTTTGCCTTTTCAGTTCATGTTTAATTCCTCATTCATATCTGCACTCCACCTCGCGGCAAAGCTTTGTGAAATTCTCATTTATTTGTAATCCTTCCTACACTTCTCCTCTCAATCATGTATTGTTAGTGAATGAAGACATTGGGATGGCAGATATATCACTTATTAACCAGTCTCAAATCCTCATGAATAATGCACTCAATTGACCGCCTTTGAATGTTATTGACCAATCCTGCCTTAGCAACTGTTGCTGTGTGCAGTTTTCTAATCTGACACGGTTTTGCTCCCTTCTAAAGATTGTTTGCAATTTTCAGTTTTTTTGCAGTCGGTAGGATACATTTATCAATACTTAGGTCACTTTTTCAAAACTCTTCACACAGTTCTCCTAAACAACTTTCATTTCACATTCCAAATGCACTAATGCACTCAAATCAACTCATTTTCCATAACACAAGCAAAGGTTGTCATTCAACAAACACGCTTTTGTCACTCACACTGTAGAACAAAAACCCAAAAGACACTAACAACAGGCAGCATTATACAATGTAAAATTTCTTTACAAAACAAGAACAACTCTCTACTGTTTAGAATTCACTGCAGTTTTTGTTACATAGTCCATGTTTGTATTACTGGACCAAATTATATATATATATATATATATATATATATATATAATAGTATATATATAATTTTGTCCAGTTCTGCTGGTTAGTCCACTGGTTAGTCCAGCTGTGCCGTCCCATCGCGCAAATAATTTATTCTGTAAATGTGTTTCCATTGTAGTTTATGCACGTTTTCATATGAGATAAAAAGTTTATCTGACTCAAATAAGCGCATATGTTTTTTATGCACATTTTTAGAATTAATGTGCTTCTTGGCGTTTCCATCCAGCGTTTTTGTATGCGATATCCCAAAATGCACATAAAAATAGGTGGATGGAAACATAGCTATTGTTTTGGCACAAAATGCATTCAATGATAAATGATCCACAGTTTAGCCACATAGACCGATGCTGTGCTCACTGTGTGAAGAGTTTTGAATAAGTATTGAGAAATGGGTGCTAGAGATTGTAAAAAGCTGTAATATCCAGTCAATATGTTTTACCGCTTTAGCACACTTTACAGAAAATTAAATTGACCAAGAGGGGCGGAGCTTAGCAAAGGGTAATTTCTAATAGAAACTGCTGTGAGATTATTTTGAGCGTTGTTCTCGTGATGCAGAAAGGACAAGTCTCTCATTAAGATTAAGATGTGGTTGGTAATAAGTTTCCTAGCTGCGATGAGCTGCCAGGTTGGGTTTGTGAATATCCTCCTCGTGTTGTGACGTGATCCACTGAGAGAAGTCGACTTCTGCTGTACAAGCGCCTCAGATGTTTACTGAAGAGTCAATTTGAGGTTAATGGATTTTCCTTTTCCTGTTTGAGAAAATTTGGTTTTCTAATAAGTAATTTTCTTAGAAACTGTGATGCTTGACACATGTAGGCTTTGCATATTTTAAATAAACTCTGTTAATATGTTATAATTTCTCATGAAAAGTGATGTTGAGGCATATGTTAACAAAGCTCACCTTTAACGTATGTGTTTTAAATGAGATTCAAAGGTTAATTTAGTTAACGTTCCTCTCTGCTGTGGTCAAGATTTGCATTGTGAGGTTAATTGTGACTATTTCTACAGTAGGCGAGTTGAAGGAGAACACAGGAGCAGCTTTATTTACAAAACTTGAACAAATACAAATAAACAAAACATGACGATGGCATGACTTAACTACAACTTGAACATGAACATAAACCTGAATATATACAATGGTGACATGAGGGTTATATTTACACAAAGTCTAATGACTTAACAAGACGCACATGGACACAATAAACCAATAAGAACATAACACATGAACCCAGGGAACCAATCAAAACATTACATGAGACTGGGGGAGCACATGACATGATCACATGTGGGCAAGGAATCACATGACAAACAGGAACCACAACTTTGATTAAACTTCAAAATAAAAGAAATGAAACATTAACATGAAACAAAGCCCAAAACTAAACGTGACATTAATGTCATGAAATGGTTTTTGCAAACCATTTTATTTCCACAATGCATCTTGCTTTTTAATGTTTTTGGATTAAGTATCTTCTGCTCACCAAATCTGCATTTATTTTTATCAAAAAACAATACAGTAAAAATATTATTACAATTTAAAATAGCTGTTTTCTATGCAAATATATTTTAAAATGTAATGTATTCATGTGATCAAAGCTGAATTTTCAGCATCATTACTCCAGTCTTCAGTGTCACATGATCCTTCAGAAATCAGTATAATATGATGATTTGATGATCAAGAAACATTTATGAACTTTTTCCAGGGATTCTTTGATGAATAAAAAGTTAATTTGTATAAAATTATACATCTATTTACTGTAATTTTTGACTAATTTAATGCATCCTTTCTGGATAAAAGTATTCATTTTAATTTTGATTAAAATCAAAACCCAAACCTTTGAACAGTAGTGTATATATGTTTAAATAAATCATTCCTCTAGTTCAGGGGCGTCACTAGGATTTTCATTTAAGGGGGGCTAAGCCCCCAATGAGGGTATGTTTTTTTTTTTTTAAATAATAAAAAAAAGTTAACACTTTAGTTTAGGATCTAATGCTCACTATCATGGGGATATTCAAATTAATTAACCAATCATACCATTGATCAGCTCTACCAAACTTGGATGTCTGTTTTCCAGTAATAAACAAACATTGTTAAGTTGTTTTGATTGATACTGTGAAGCAGCTTTGATACAATCTGTATTGTGAAAAGCGCTATATAAATATATTTGACTTGACTTGACTTGACTATCAATTTCATTACCATGCAAAGGCAGGGTTTTATAATCACTGTAGTCCCAAATGTGAGGTAGGGCATATAGGGGGGTTTGGGGTTTCCCCGAGAAAATTTTGATTTCTCTGATCTACATATGTGCATTTTAAGATGTTTTGAAGGCCAAAAAAATTGGATAACAGCTTTAAAACCATGTCAGTGGGCAGCTGATTATTTTTCTCTCCTCATCAGCATCACACTCTTTTTCTCTTTGTTTTTATCTTGCCCTGTCTCTTCCCCTCCTAAAGCTGAGCTTTGACTGATATAGGCTTTTCATTTTTGTCTGTCAGTGAAGAAAGTCAACATAGGGTCAACTGATAGGTTGCATTCACAATATGTAGGCTACACATTCATTATTGATCTTATGCCTAATACAGGGCCGTAGACAGGGCTTTATAATCAGAGGTCCTAAATTTGAGGTTGGTAGGGGGTTCAAATTTTTTATTTCTCTGATATGTGCATTTCAAGACGTTTTTAAGACAAAAAAAAAAAGGATAAGAAATAGCTTTAAAACCATGTCAGTGGGCAGTAGATTATTTGTCAATACCTGCTCTCTCCTCATCTCCATCACTCTTCCTTTTTTCTCAGTCTCTTCATCCCTTTCTCTTCCCCTCCTAAAGCTGAGCTTTTTTAATTTACTAAAGGCTACAATTTGTATTATATTCTCAATATGTACACATTCATTATTAATCTTGTGCCTAACATGATGAAAACGGCTTTGTTAATGTTTCTTGTCCCCTCACAATGACAGTAAACTAATTATTACATTACACGTTACATAGGCCTATTTTCAGTTCATGTTATTTTTTCAGTTATTTTTTGTCATTCGTTTAATATTTATGACCTAAAAAATTTCAAATATAAAATGTTAAGTTTAGCTACTTGCATCTTATCTCGCACTTGACCGTACGCGTCGAGTCGCACTGTTAAAATTCGCGCTCAGCAGCGTCTGTGAACATAAAGCCCGCCTACTTTGATTTGATTGGTCATCTCAAATATTCTGACATTGACGAGCAGTGACAGACCAATGAGGCTGAGATGAACACACACACAGCACACACACACACACACACCCTGTCCTCTGTTTCTGATGTGCTTTCTGCTCGGCACCGCTGCGGATTGAAGATGAAGAACGAGCTGAATCTGATTATAACAAGACTGAAGCGAACACAAATTTGTGTAGCCTACATTAATCACAAATTTTTAGGGGGGCTAGGCAGAAGTTAGGCTGAAGCCCCCCTAAAAAGGGCCTAGCGACGCCCCTGCTCTAGTTCCTCCTCAGAAAGTTCACAATGTTCTCGAAGGGCAATTTCTACAAATTCTCTTTTTTGACTTTAATAGTACAAGCAACTTTTTATATTTCAAAAATGCGATTCTTCATAACATGAGGTCTGTTCTTTATCTGTAACCTTGCTTGTCTCTCATTGTTCCTTTAGTCCTGGTGCTGCTGATCTTGACCCTGAAACGTCACAGGAAGGGCCAGCGCATGTCCGAAGAGGAGGAGGACATGCGCGACAACGTCATCAAATACAACGACGAGGGCGGCGGAGAGCAAGACACCCAGGCGTACGACATGAGCGCCCTGCGCAACCTCTACGACTTTCCAGAGGTCAAAAGCTCGGATTCCGGCCCTGACCTGCGCTCCGTCCCTCAGTGGATCCAAAACAGAGTGGTAGGAGACGGCGGGCCGGCCGACTTCACGGTTTTCAAAGGCTACATACGCAAGAAGGTCGAGCAAGCGGACGCGGACTTATCGGTGCCGCCTTACGACTCGTTCCAGACTTACGCTTTCGAGGGCAGCAGCTCGCCGGCTCTCTCGCTGAGCTCCATCCGTACGCTATCCACAACCTCAGAGCAGGACTTTTCATACCTCAGCGATTGGGGACCGCGCTTCAGGCAGCTGGCGGGCTACTACGCCCCGGCCCAAGCTGAAGAAGAGGGGTCCTAGCACCATACTCTTCCCTGATCCGCTCTCAGAGACCCTACTGTCCCGGTCCTGGAGTTGTTTTCCTCCCTGACGCTTTCGCCCACAGTTCCGCAGTGACGTTTTTTGGATCCCAGTTAGTCCGGAGAGATTTAATGTCACCCGTTACACTTTGCAAAGTGACTTCTTGTCTTGTAGAAAAGTTCAGGACAAATATTGAAGGAGAAGAGCATTAGGCCGGGTGCTGGGCAAACCTCCAACATCTTCTCACCTGTCAGAGAGAGCAAGAAGAAGCAGGGCTGTGCCATATGCACTACTCAAAACTCCCATTGTTTCAGGTTGGGGTTTTTTTGTGATTTCTTTGCCCATCTGTGGAAATAAGGACTTGAACTCACTGGGATCTGGAGGAAGACAATGGAAATTTCTTTTTAAATAACAACATTAAAAAAAAACCTTAAATAAATATGTATTTATTTAAAGAAAAATTAACAAAAAAAAAGTAAAACAATATTTATGTATTTATTGCTTTCTATTTATTTATTTATTCATCCTGACAATGGACTGAAATAGAAAAAAATGGACATAATTTTTGAAGAATATTGAAGTTGTCAGGGTGACAGACAAAGACTGAATATCCTGTGGGATAAAATCAAGGTTGACTGGGTGGGGGGGGGATTGTTGAATCGAGTTTGCAAACTATCAGTGACAGTAAATCAGTCTTGAAAATATTTGTATTTATTTTTTAGAGACTCTTTTTGTAAAATACGAAACCGATTCTGGTGGAGAAAAGTAACGGCCATTGGGGTGAATCTCACGACAACATGCCCAGGTCACGCTTCACCCACAAATCATGAGAATAAAATAAGAAAATACATTTTGCATGAAGATAATGAAGTCTGTTTTAATGGTGCAAGGTTTGTGATATTGTGCTTATGAAAATTAAGCACGTTTTCCCTCCCAAATGTTTTTTTTGTTTTGTATTTCTCATTATTCCCAATCGATCCTTTGGTCTGTAATATAGTTAAATATAGTTAAATTACTGTAATTTGTATTGCAGTAGGGAGAATTTGCGGAAAATGTGATTAATTGTCATAAAAATAATTACTAGGCTTCATTTACTTTCTGCAAAATATGATTGAATATTTCTTTCTTTGATTCTGAAGTGAAATAATTCCTTGGCAGGTTTCGTGAGCATTGGTTTTGTCTTGTCATACATTTTGTGTGTTGTGTTGCTTTTTAACTAATTATCCAGATGCCTTGTTGTGGAAGTTGCGTTCAGCATTGAATCTTTTCAAGAGGAAAGACATCATGGCACAATACACGACAAGAGACAAAAGAGGCCATATGACAGGTTCTTTATCAGTTCTTTTTTTAGACATCCCAAGATATACATGTTCATTGACGATTCATGCGTGTGCCAACAAGACGTTTCCAGATGGCTTTCCTTTGGTGATTTGATTGGTTTTTGATCATTGTGTGTTGGGTTGAGGCTGATGAACGAGAGCGATGGCATCAAGACGGGGTGAACCCTCGTGTTTTTCCCAGAACCAGCACCCTTAAATGTCCACCCAAACATGCAGATGTATGGCTAAAATACAATTGAAATCATCAATAAATATTTACGGTTTTTCAAGATTTTTCGAATGCTGAGTTTTTGTGCCACAAAAAGAGTGAATGCGTAAATCTCACGAAAACATGCTAATTTTTTTTTTTTTTTTTTTACATTTTAATAGCGATTACATGCATTTTAGTTCCAAATTCTTATTCTAATCTCTGTAATAGGGATGCACCGATATGAAAATTTTGACCGATATCGATAACCGATAATTCTTTATATTTGAAAGCCGATAACCGATATGTTGGCCGATAAATCTAAATCCAAATTTTTATATATTTTTTGAGAGCCTGATAACAAAAACAAAAGTCTCACCAATAAAAGCCACGTCCCAAACACACAATTATAATGTTCTCATTAGAATTGTATGTAGCCTGTCTGACAGACTTGCGTTGCACATGTTGCACTTCACTGTATTTTTCTTTTTTTTAAGTGATTCCAATCATATTTCAGGCAATTCAAAACCATCATGGTGAACAGTGCACATCTGAAGCGTCTCAGCTGAAGGAAATAATCTATTATCTGTCTGCTTTAGTATGTCGGGCAAATGTTCTTATCGGGACGATACCGATAACATTAAAAATGAACATATATCAGCCGTACCGACATGGTGGCCGATATATCGTGCATCCCTACTCTGTAATGCTTCCAGATTTTTTTTTTTTTTTTGGGGCTTTTGTAATTCTCATTGTTCTTAGTGATGGTTCTCATTATTGTAATACAGTACCCTTTATAAAAATACATAATAAAATGATTTACTTTATGCAAAATGATTGCAATTTGCTTAAATGAAGGGCAACATAAGAAATACTGCTGTGATATATAAATTATTTAAATAATGTGTCTGTTTTTGCTTTACAGTAATGAGAATATTAGGAGAAAATGTTAATTGTCATAAATATAATGTCACTTTTATATCAATGCAAAAACAAAACAAAAAAAACTTAAATCATTGTAATTTTTTAATTTGATTCTGGAGGGAAATATGACCCGGATGAGGTTTTGTCAGGAAAAGTGCGTGCAGTGCGGCCGCTATAAACTGATGATGATGTTGAACACAGGGATGTCGCTTTAACACACAGTGCAGCAGCAGATGTTCTCATTTTAATTTCGCTTGTTTTTGCTTTGAGCCGCGACTGCGTTTGATGGATGAGCTCTTATGGCAGTGTATAAACCTGCACACGTCAGTGGCCACCCAGAGCAAGTCTAGACAGACGTTTCAAAACACAGTGTTTGCGCAGAATCAAAATAGTTCAAACACAGATAGGAGTGACATCAAAACAGCCCACAATTATAGAAAAAAGCACAAGGCTAATGCAGGCCGAAGATGGAATCGTGCCGTAGATGATTCATCCAATCTTCTCATGTTTTATTAAAAGGTAACAGGGAAATGACAGAATGGAATTACGTGTTCTTTGACCTTGATCTTCATTGACAGTCGTCCATGCGGGATCATTATGCTGTTAAAGGAATTCCGAAGCCCCAGAGCCATAATGAAATCCTCATCAAGCAAATGTCATGGAGATGCAGCCACTGACTAATGCAATGACAGATGCGCAGAAGAACAAGAGTGTGTATCGCTCCGAGGCAACGTGTGTGTGTGTGTGTGTGTGTGTGTGTGTGTGTGTGTGTGTGTGTGTGTGTGTGTGTGTGTGTGTGTGTGTGTGTTTTGTCCTCATATTTAATTTAAAAGAACACAGACTCATTCCTATGTCAACATTCCCTGGAGAACATTCCAACATCCCAAGTATAGTATAACATCATATTTTGAATGAATGAACTCCTCTTGTTAATTTGATTCATTCATTGGATCAATTTGGTGATAATTTTCATTTTATGGCTGATATTTTATATCAGTGTTATTCTAATATTATTTACTGTATATACTAATATAGTATTTATTCATATTTCAAATTAGCTTTTATTTTTATATAATTTTAGCATTCATTTTAATTTTTGTTTATGCTTTTGCCATTTTTATTAGTCTTTTATAATTATATTTAGCTTGCATTTATTTTCATTTCAGTAATTTTATTACTTCAAATTAAACTTATTGTTAACACTTTAAAATAAGGTATTATTTGTTACAGTGTTATTTTAGTTTTATTCATATTTTACATTAGCTTTTATGTTTATGTTTTATTGTTAATTTTAGTTATTTGTTTTTGTTCTGTGCCTGTGTAATTTTATCATTTATCAACTTATTTTATTTCAGTTAGCTGCCAAGGCAACATTTCTAATTAAACAACTTAAATAGTTTTAATTTTAGTTAACAATAGCAACACTGTTCTATACTGTTTGTTCTGTACTGTGCAAGACTTGTGATGATGAACATTACTGAACCCCCTGATAAAATCAACCAGACCAATTGCTATAATTGATTGTGCATTGAAACAAATCGAATCCATCTGCAAATATTGATGTTAACGTAGAGTAGAACATCTCTCAGTGAAAAAAACAAACCAGAATGATTGTCTCTGGAACAAACACGGCTATCTGTGTTTCAGATCGAGAATACCAATATGATCTGGAGTAGAAACCAACGTTCTGTGTTTTGAGTCTTCATGAGAAAAACTCTCAACGTGTGTTTACCCGATCAGGATTTGTTTGCGAACAATTATCAGCTTACATATCCATTATCAGTGTCTCTGATAGAAGAGTGCAGGATTCTGTCTACATGGATACTCACCGTATAAATAAGAAAGAGATGTCAGGTCTAAACTTACACACTATCATCATGGCTAACCTGTAATTTAATAAGTCGTATGATTCAAGTCTAAAATCTGATTGGATGAGCCGTGTTTGAAGATGTTCTAACATAGATGATATGCACAGAGTTGTATATTAAAGTTGCTTAGTTGTGCTGCTTCATGCTTGTGGAAACCAAAATAATTCTATCTTTTTTTTCTTTTCTTTTTTTCTTTGATGAATAGACAGTTCAAAAGTACAGCATTTAGTTGAAATAGAAATCTGGTGTAAGTGTGAATTAAATTTTAGCATTACATGTACTGTACAAGTGATGATTTTGATTGAATAATCATTTAAATTTGGGTCAAAGCATCACATGACTTCAAAAGACTGCGCACACGTCGTATTAACTACTTGATGCTTTTTATTTCATGCTACAAATCATCATTCACGTTCGGAAAACAGTAAATTGGACATTCTGCTAAACATCTCCTTTTGTGTCCTACTTTAGAAAGTAAGTCATACAGGTTTTGAGTAACATGAGGGTGAGTAAATGATTTGTTTTTTTTCAGAATTTCCCCATATTTATGTAGCATTATTGACTGTTATCATAATGCTGTTGTCACTGTTTCGTTAAAGCAACAAACCCTTCACCTGCAGTAATGACAGTCTTGAGCATTGTTGGGTGTAATGCATTCATTACAAGTAACACAAGTTATTATAGTTCTATACTTAGGGCCAGATTTACTAAACAGGGCAAACAAGCATGAGAGCGCAATCCAATAAAAGCACCAATGGGAGTGTAAAGTTCTGTGTGTGATCCACTGATGACACACAAATGAAAGAACACAGACGCAGCCGGATCATTTCCAGAATGACCAACACAATCTACCAAGAGCAGCGCAAATTATGCTTTTATTTGGGCGGTAAATAATGGCACAAACACCAGTAAATTGACTAGTGCAAACCGTTGTAAATCACCTTGCATGATTCATTTAAATACTCTCCTTTCATACATTTTGCGTCTGAAAGTAAACTCCTACAAATGCATATGCAATAAGATCAGCCGCAAAAATAACCCTGTCCAAGCCTTTTCAGCGCTAATTTGTAGTAAATCCTGATAGTATTTTTTTTATTCCAAAAGAGGTTTTGCACTGGCGTAAGCTGTTAATAAATCTGGCCCTAAATGTGAACATGCATATTTACTCATCTCACTTGCGCATAACCAGATTCAGTATTCCCCAAATATGAATAAATACAGTGAAATGCAGACTCAGAATATTACGCAAACCTGCAATAATTAAATATGTTAAATAACACAAATATACTTTATGTATTTAATCTCACTTTATTAACCAATGTCTTCGCTGCTAACCTTCTATGATCCAATTCAACCATACTAATAAGCAAACATGACTTTAACTAAACCACAATTGTGTTTGGTTTGTTTGAGCTGCACCCTTTACTGTACAGGTGTGTATGTGCATTTCCTTCCTGAGGATTATTCATTTCACTTCTGGTGTGAAAGGGCCTTTACGTTTGCCAAAAATAGAACATTTGGGGTTTTTGTTATTAAAAAAACAAGCAAACAAGCCCAGCCCAAGTGAGAAAAGGTAATGCAAAAGTAACTATTTGCCATAAAAAGTAACTAAGTAACGCAATTAGTTACTTTTTTAGGGAGTAATGCAATATTGTAACACATTACGTTTAAAATGATCGTTCCCCAACACTGGTCTTGAGTGACTCATTGCTTTAATACCATGCTTTAGTGACGTGGATAAGCTGTTAGTTGGTTCATACTGTAGGGTGAAGTAGTTCACTCCCCCTCGAGCACTGAAGTTTCGTCAGCATTCACTGAACTGATGGTCCTCACTGTCATGACAATGCTCTGCACTAATTAACTGTGGCGACATCCACTTTACAGCTCGATGAAAGAACACAGCAGCCAATTTACACCCTTTACACCCCCAGCCAGACGCCTGCAGGAACCACAGGCATCATGCACACTAATAAGGGCACTGAAGTTTGTGGCACTTAGATTCACTCTCTACATTTCACTGTCAATAATGGTGTAAGGTTTCCACTTCGGTCAGATGGTTGGGTTTAATTTGGGATGAATGTTAAAGGAATGTTCCAGGTTCAATACAAGTTCAATGCTTACAGCCAAATGACAGTCGGCCTAATAGTCAGCGCTCGTCTGATATTGCTTAAATATTTCATCATATTACAGTAAATGTTTTACCAGTGACAGATTCTTTTTAGGGGCTTTTAAAGTGTTAAACATATTTTTCTTGTGTGCTGCCTTTGACATCACAGCTCAGGCCAAGTAAAAGGCTTGAGACACTGTCTGAATTTGAAATTGCATACTAATCTTACTATTTACTTGCATATTTATTTAGATATGGTATAGATATCGTACAGTAAGCGTTGTATGCCAGTATGCTGTTTCAAATTGATGAGTGTGTTATTGTTGTCATTAGCCAATCAGTACTGATGCTATTTTCCTGCAGGTTAGTCACATGACATTTATGGTGCAGATGATTGGCTACAAACATTTCTGTGGTTCCATACATCAACTAAACCTAAAACAAAAAATAAAACGAACAAAAAACCTTACTTGAAATAAAATAAAATGTTAAAATAAAATTAATTTATTAAGCTTAAGATTTCCATTACACGAGAGTAGATGTTAAAACTTCATGCTGATTTGTACTCGGCTTTCGCCAAGATAAGCACCAACTAAGACATAGCTTTACAGTAACCTATGCTTCTCCATCCATTTACGCTTCTTTCCATATGGTGATGTAAATCTCCTTCTGTCTAGTGTTAACACGCGTCAGCACACACAACGGCTGCAACCACAGTGCGGTCCCCCCATGACAACCGTCTGGATTGAGCTGAGTAGGGGACATCTCTAGGGTCTTCAAGTGGGCACCTTCCGTCCTCAGTGTTTCGTCGACTAGCCCACGACACCTCAAGAGGGCTCGACAGTGACTCTGGCGTCCCAGAGTCACCCCCCTCCGTCCCCCACTCAACTCAGCCCAGCTTACTGACCTTTACATCCCTCCTAAGACCTAACCACAATCTCTCCGCAACCCAACCATACGCGCCAACCCGTTTGACTAAGGCTGTCGAGCCATTATTAAAATAATAATAAAACTAAAAACATAAAAACTATATAGACATTTAAAAAAAAAATCACACAACAAAATAACAAAAAATTTTACTAAAATCAAAACAAAAATAGAAAATATACAAAAACTATTATACAAACCTTAAATATTTACAGTCATCTAATTTTACACATGCCGAATAGTAAAAACAATATTATATTAAAACTAAAACCAATAAATAAAATAAAACAAAATATAAAATAAAATATAAAAATTAATAAATAAATAAAAAATAAATAAAATAAAATTCAGTTACACTTTACGATAAGGTCTCATTTGTCAGCATTAGTAAATGCATTTACTAACATAACACTAAGCAATACATTTGTTACAGTATTTATTAATATTTTGATTTAGTTAATAAAACTAAAATTGTCCATTGTTTGTTCATGTTAGTTCACCGTGCATTAACTAATGTTAACAAATACAACTTTTGTTTTTTAATAATGTGTTTGTAAATGTTGAAATTAACTAAGATTAATAAATGCTGTAGTATTTTTAAAAAGTATTTATAAAAAGTATTTTTTGTACTTTTTTTTAAATGAATGATTTTTTTTTTTTTTTTACCTACTTGAAATAAAATAAATGTTAACTGGAATAAAATGTTAAATAATTAAAATATGAACTTGATGTAATAAAATTACCAAAACTAAAATAAAAATGAACAAAAACTATAGACAATAAAAAGTTAAATTAAATTAAAATTTAAAATAAAATAAAAAACCGAAACTATAAAAATAAATACTATTTAAAAATGTTAACAAAAACTATAATAGTATCTCAATGATACTAAAATAGTGGTGTTCATGTGCCAGTCATTACGATGAATGGGAATGCAGGATCTCTTTCTCCGGGTATTACAAACATCCTTCAGTCAAAGTGACAGTCTGTCAGATTGTGCGATAACGATGTGATTCCAAACGGAACGAAGAGGAAGTATGACAGTATCTGCTGTAAGTAGTAATCTGCAATGAAAATGCATTTGGTGCATATTTGCATCCCTGCTGCGTGTGTGTGAAGTGTGTTATTTACATCATGCTGGGCTTATTTCATAGTTCATCATGTTTGCCAATGTGAAAGCGCGAGACATAGAAATCCAACTGTCAGTCGCTTCATTGCTGGAATTCAGACTCCGGGTGTAAATGTGTCTGTTTGCGACAGCATCCGAAGCGAGGAGCCGGCTGTTATAAAGACAGGACAAAAAGAGCCGACACACACGCTTCCATATTCCTGTAGACTGGAGGAAAAGAACTCAATAAAGCATGACTGTCTGTGAAAGAGCCACATTACAAATACACATCAGTTATGTATCAGTGGCTTAAAAATCAGGAAATACTGTTCCCAACCCAACCCATTTAACTTCAGTAATATGACACATTTCTGGGTGAATGAGGATTTTCAATCATGTAGATGTAGAGCAGGATTTGATTTTTATCCATTAGGAATTGTCTGGATGGGGAAAAGAGTCTCTGCCTGACAGGTGATAAGAGGCATTATGACATCATGGTTTCTGAATGCCTATATTTATTATATGCATACCTGTATATAAGGCTTCATTTATTTGATCAAAATACAGTAAAAACAATAATACTGTAAAATATTATAATTTAAAATAATTGTTTTCTAATGAGAATATATTTTAAGATGTAATTAATTTGTGCTGGATTTTCATCATCAGCTTCAGTGTCACATGATCCTTCAGAATCATTCTAATATTCTGATTTGCTGCTCAAGAAATATTTATGATTATTATTAATGTTGAAAACAGTTGTGCTGCTTCATATTTGTGTGAAAACTTTGCTGAATATAAAGTTTTGAAAAAAAAACAGCATTTATTTAAAAATGTTGTGACATTATTCACAACATGAATATTTTTTTTATGCATTAATATGTCCATTACTTCAGATCCAAATTACAGTGATTACAGTGTTATTTAAGTAATATTGATCTACTATTACAGCTATATTATTTTTCCAGTATCTTGATTATATATATATATATATATATATATATATATATATATATATATATATATGGGCCATTCTACAGATTTGGTGCAAACTGCTGTCTTACAACCAAAAAAAAAATTATGAAATATTTGTATGTATATACAATTTTTATTATATATACATTTTTATATAAAAATATAAATACAGTATATACATAATAATTATACACAGTACACACAGAAAACACTGCTGAATATAAAATTGTGAAAAAACAGCATTTATTTAAAAATGTTGTGACATTATATTTTTTTTATGCATTGATATGTGCATTACTTCAGATCTAAATTATGTCTATATATTTATGCATTTTGTTGTGCGCAGGTGTGAATTACGGTGTTAATTGTGATCTAAATATCCCATACATACACAAGCTGTTATGATCCACTGTGTACACACACACACACACACACACACACACACCTGTTGTTCTACCAGTTTACCAACAACGACCCACTCTCAATGTAATCTGCTCTCTAAATGTTTACTGACAGATTGGAGTCTTGGAGATTTGTTTTCATCAAGGCCTTTCCTGTGATATCCTCACTGGGAGTTCCTGCAAAGCCTGATGGGAGTGTCATGCATTGTTTGCCCATTGGCCAAGTGGTGTGTTAGTGATGGGTGAGTGACGGGTGAATTTTACACTAGACACAGGCCAGCAACCTTTTCATTTTTAACCTTTATTTAAATTTTTATGAACATTTTATAAATTACACACACACGAATTTTACGAGGTGGCTAATTCGTACCAATTCATACGACCTCACTCGTACAAATTCGAACGATTTTTGCTAAATCGTACATATTTTACGAGTTGCCCAACTCGTATGAATTCTCATGAATGACCTACCCCTGACCCAGCCCCTAAACCGACCCATCACTGGGGTTTCGGCAAATCGTACGAATTAGACAATTTTACCAGAGACTATTTATATAGAGACATGCCACTTCCTCAATCCTCAATACAACTATATAGGGAAACTCTGTAACGTCAAAGATGGCGGTTGTATGCACATGTCCCGCCCCTCCCGCTGGAAAGCCAATCGTCTGCTTTTAACAGTCAAGCCGGGAAACATTTAAGCCTATCGTCTGGTTCCACTGACACATGCACACAGTTTAGGTTTGCGACAGTGGAAAATACGTTACTGTTTGAAAAGGCGGCAGATTCAGTGTTGCCAACTTAGCGCTTTTGTCGCTATTTTTAGCGACTTTTCAGACCCCTTTAGCGAATTTTTTTCTTAAAAGCAACTAGCGACAAATCTAGCGACTTTTTAGACAAACCTCAGTAACCTCCAGTCCAGATGTTGCCAGTACTGTCCTGCGAGCGCGAGGTCTTGCTTTCTCCCTGCCGTCACTCTCTCTAACTGCGTCTACCTTGTTCAGTGAATGGCTGAGACGAGCAGCAGCACATTCATGTGTTGAGCGCGCGACAGTCTTTTTGTTTTTCCACGGACTTGTCACTTATCTGCTTCTTTTGTTTTATATTTAAAGAGTTTTGTTTGACCATTTTAATTTCCTTTCTTTTCTTGTGCTTATTACTTGTAATACTCACTATCACAGAGCTTTCACCCAGTTCCCGAACTCTCTCAATTCAGATGATTTTACACAAAATTTAGTCATTCACTATATCATAGCTACTTGTTCTATTGTCTGACAAAAATAATATAGGTAATGAGAACAGCTTTATTGGACATTCGGCTATATTATATTATATTAAAATAGAACGTGAGCATGAATTTAGAGAGAAAACACATTAGGCAGGCAGAACGCAAGTACGACGTGATGACGTCATGAATATGCTAATTAGCGTATGAAGTCATTTAGCAACTTTTAGGGAAGGCGTTAGCTACTTTCCTTTGAAAATAGTTGGCAACACTGGGCAGATTTGATATGCAGTGTATGTGTGCGTTGTGTAAATATCAGACATCCCAAGTCTCCCGGAAGCTCCGGGAGTCTCCCGCATATTGATAGCGGCTCCCTGATGCCCGCAAATTAGTTAAAATCTCTCAGAATCTAGAGCGAGCGAGCGAGCAAGAGCGCACACATACTGTGCTTCAAACTGTGTAGCGCGCGCACAGCAGAGAGGGAGAGAAACCTTGCACATGCGTAGTAAAAGTATAACCTGTGGGGGAAAGGCGTTTTAAAACCTTATTTTGGGGCAAAGTCATCAAACTTTTTCAGCGATTTTTTTATCATATTTTACTGCTGTTTCTATACATGAAGTTTTTATGTCCCGGTGACCAGTGAAAGTGCAGCTCTGACTCTCTGCCCATTCATTTAGATAGGAGCCTGGTCTTGTTAGTCCGAAATAGCGGCCCAGAGGCGTTGCCAAGATGGCGGCCGAGTGGCATGACTTGCCTAAAAGGACTTTGACTTTACTCACTCGTACGAATTGGTCGTGAGATAGTGTTGTATATATATCATTGTTCTTTTTGCATGCACCATTCCTTAAAACTGGTTTCAACAACAGGTTTCCATGTCAATACTGCCTCAATGTCCAGTCCATCCATGCCAGACCTGTATTTTTATGCAGACTGTGTCGTCACACACACTCAGGTCAGCAGAGAAACTTTAATTGTAAGAACTCCATAAGTCAGTTGACGATGGACATAGTTTGATGATGGCAGAAGCAGAAAGTGTCCAGCCAGCACTCTGAAATTCAGGTTCCCATCCACAATGTACGCCCTCAAGATTTATTGTCAAATTAATGTAATTCCCTGCACACCAAACCTCGGTGGGTGGAGGGATGTAAGCACATCTGTGGCTGGAAGTGCAGACGCTGCAATATCATAAAACTAAATGTTTTTCCGCCAACAGAGACATGTGTACATTTGTTCACAGTCGTGCATCAGTGAAGAATCAGAGCGAGTAACTGGATCGATACAGCCTAGAGGCCGGCGCGCTGATGGCATTACATCTGATGTAGAAGCTCAGTGTTTTTAGTATTTAGCAAATGACTGTGATTAATTAAGGTTCAAATAATAGTTTGAGGTGTTGATTACAGTGTTATTTAAGTAACATTGATCTACTATTACAGCTATATTATTTTTCCAGTATTTTGTATGTATATATATATATATATTTATATATATATATATATATATATAGGCCATTCTACAGATTTGGTGCAAACTGCTGCCCCACAACCAAAAAAAAAAATGAAATATTTGTATGTATATACTCTATATATATTTATATATTTTTTATTATACATACATTTTAATATAAAAATATTTAAAACATTCTTAAATATACATGCATGTGTGTGTATTTATACAGTATATACATAATAATTATACACAGTACACGCACATATATGATGTAAACATGCGATTAATCTTTTGACAGCACTACTACATATATATATATATATATATATATATATATATATATATATATATATATATATATATATATATAGATAGATATAGATATATATAGATATAGATATAGATATATATATATATATATATATAGATAGATATAATTACCCTGGTGTTTTTGATTCTGTGGTGTTTTATATTTCGTTTTCAAGGACTCTTAGTTCATTTCCTGTGTTTCCTCTGTGTTTTCCTTGTTGTCATGCTTATTCATTGTTCATTGATTCTCACACACCTGTTCCTCATTAGTTCTCTCAGTATATATTGTCGTTTGTTTGTTTGATGCACACTTTTACGTTGCCTTCGCTTGTTTAGATCATCGTTGTGCTGAATTATACTTAATAAAGTTCATGCAGCATTTTAGATCAGCTTCACCTCAGCTCATCTTCATCCTCAGCCAATCTGTGACAGATAGGATAATGGATATTGAGGATAAGTTTATCACCTTCGCCCATGAAGGGCTACCAATATCGGAATATAGCACTCATTTCTGTCAGCTAGCCCTCGTTTTACTGGGTTGGAGCAAATTGTTATAGCCCGCTGAAATGACCTGATATAAGTGAAGGAACATGGAGAGAAGCCTTTCTCCGGTGTCTGAAGTGTTCAAACCCCTCGATGATTGCACCAATCACGACCACCGCGGAAACTGAGCCTGGGTGACAACAGTCTGCAACTCGATGAAAACCATACCTGCTTACCCTGACCATTTATACCTAAAGATGCCATGCATTTACCCCTCATAATAGGCCAATTCTAAAAGAAGATGCACATTCTGTGTGGTTTAAGAGGAACAAAAAATAATGCTTGCTGTAAATGCATAGCATGTTCTGCATTAGCGGAAGGAAGTGGTGTGAATGTATTCTTGCCAAACAAATGCATTCCTAACTTAAATGAACTCTAACTTTATCTCTCTAAATGAAGAGGCTTGAGGTTTTGGTATAAATGTGAAGCAGAGTGGTGCAGGTATTGTCGACAAGTGCTTATCTTAATCAGGATTTCCGTTCACTCAAGACGGACACCTCTTGAACAATAGCATTTCTGAGTGAGTGAAGCGGGATAATGCTGCCTCTTCGCTGGAAAATTCACGTGTTCTTAAATTAAAGTGAATTCCCCCTAATCCAGCTCATCTGCACTCAACTGCCGAGACCGAAGTCCAATACCCGGAAACAGGGTCTACTACGCTTGTCTTTTTTTATTAGAATAAACAGTATTTAATAGCTTAATATCCTTTGTCTTGAGTCTCTGTTCCGTAACACTATTAAAGTATTTATTCATATTTTGAATTGTTTTTTATTTATATATAACTCATCAAAATAATTGAATAAGATTTTTGAAAATAAAAATATGGTATTCAAGATTTTTGAAAATACATTTAAATTACTTGATTCTACTTAAAAACACCATCTGAACTTGATTTTTAGTTGAATTAGGTAAAAAACAGTCCAGCGTATTTCCAACTTTCATTTTAGTTTTTATTTAAAATAAATGTTATTTTGAATTTTTTTTGTGTCATTTTTAATATTTCTATTTAGCTTTAATTTAGTTTTTAATTCAGTTTTAGCTTTAGTAATTTTGAACTTCTACTTATTTTACTTATTCAACTTTTACATTTCCAATACTCTAAGTTGAAGTTTTTCATGCTTTATTGTATTTCAGCTTTAATCCATTTTAATCGACAATGTATGGCCATATTAAGATACATAATTATATTAATTATTTAAGCAACATTTCAAATTTTGGGTGTTTTTCAGCTTTATGCAATCAAAAAAAAACATTATTGACAACCTGATATATGACCATATTGAGATAAATAATTGAGTAATTGGTAAATGTTTGTGGCAAATCATTTTACATTTTTATGCATCTTATTTAGTGTAAGTGCTGTATAGTGCACAAGTATTTATCATATGATTATAACCCTCACAGCCCTTGTCCACATGCCGTCTCCTCTTTCTAAATGCTATTGGCTTACAGAGCTGTGGCATTAGGAATGTGCATATATATATCTGTCCATGCAAAGGAAAAGGGCCCAGAGAACCTGTATGTGTGACAAAGTGTTTTGTTCACACTTACTTCCCTTTCATCCCTGGCATTTGTCAAGAGGAGTGACAGCATCGAAGACGAGAGCCTCATACATTATTGAAGAGCAGAGCCATCACACCCTCTCTTTCATTATCTGAGAGGAACCGTTAAAGTATGCGTCCTCAAAGACCGGACGGGGGAAACCGGGGTTTTGTTTGTGAGTTATGTGGATTTTCCTATAGGGGATCATCAGCTGATACGGCATAAATCAGTGTCATACAGAAGAGAGACACATGACTCATTCCCGCTCTGAGTGAATGTTTTAATAAAGAACATGAATATGTTTGAATTGCAATGTAGGAAGTATTTCTATAAATACAAAAAAATCTAGAAATTGCATGTTATATTATATTATATTATATTATATTATATTTTGCATTATATTGTAACACATTTGTAAGTTCCTGGTCTTCTCTTTGAATTACGTTTATTTTTCTGACCCCATTGGCAGATTTTTTTTTCTGTTTGTTTATTTTAAGAATACATTTTTTATCTTTTTTTTTAGAAAACAAGACTTATTATCTGAAGTTTTTTTGATTCTCAAGTAAATTTACTTTGATTTAAGAAGTTTTAGATATTTGTAATTGAAAACAAGACAAAAACACTGTGTAAGAACATAAGTTTTTGCAGTGAAGGAACTGGCTTGTGTTAGTTAGAGTATTTTTAAACTGTTTCATTTCTTGAGTCAGCAGTTACACTTTTCGAGGAAATCAACTTACGAATGGCTTACTTATAGTTGAATGTATTATTTAACATTGAAGCGGTTCACCTTTAACACCAAGACCAGGTATAGATCTCGTGCTTTTATCCGCCATTGATTTTTCTGCCCTAAAATTCCTCACCCTTTGCTGTGAAGAACTATCCGCCGATGTCCTCCGGGACAAACCGTACAAGATAATATTCAGCCTTTGAAAAGCTCAACCAAAGCAGACTGGTTAAAGAGCTTTGACACAATCCTCAGTACAGTGTCTGAAAGTCATTTCCATCTCAATGACACACATCTCAACCCTGCTTTAACATTCCTCTAACAGAGATATAACAAATAACAGAATAATTAGACGTGATTCCGTGTTGAGGACCCCATATTAGCATGATAATGAGAAAGTAATTAGTTGTACCTCCATGAGAGGGAGAGATCGGCGAGCTTAGCAAAGTCAGCGATATTGTTATTTCACTTTTACAACAATTCTGATTGAAAGAATTGTCATGTTGTAAAACTCATCAGCGCCTCAGAGGAGCCTTTGTGGCCTTCCTGAAATGAAATAACGTGCGACCGCAAGCTGGGTATTTGTACGAGTAGGAATTACAGGGCGAGGGGAGTAATTACATTTTATTGTTTCCCGTATTCACCTCTGTTCTCCAGCCGTAGTTCGTCACGCTCCTCGCCATCAGCCTCCCTCTGAGAACATCCTTTATTATGACACTTTCCTCCCCCCGCACAGTAAATCTGATCCCCTTTCATTATGCAAATCAATTTCATTTTGGGCAAAATAGCAGGGAGTTGTTGAAAAAAGACAGAGGGGGAAAAAATTTGAAGTAAGAAGAATGGGGTCCTCTGATTTTTTTTTCTGCTGTAAATCAAATTCGTGGTTTCTTGTCTTCTCAGTGTTATGTCAGTTTTATATTCCACATGCATTTTTCAAGAGATGTTTTCCTTGGAAATCTAGTGAGGTAGTTTAAATCTGCCATTAAAGTGAAACATCTGAGTCTTCAAAATTAAAATTACAACACAACACTCGGAAAATAATATATTTAGTTGGAAAAGGAACTGAACTGCAAGCCAAAGTTTGGTTGATTTACAAGGCCAGTGAGGAAGAAAA